>JASDQU010108793.1:203718-216078 GCA_032191745.1 Picea mariana | reverse complement strand
TGATCCCTTCCTCTCTGAGCAGGAACCCTTAACCTAGTCTCTGGTTAGCACACTTGCAGAAGTAGTTGAAATCTACAAAGAACAGGATATTCTGATCCCTTCCTCTCTGAGCAGGAACCCTTAACCCAGTCTCTGGCTAGCACACTTTGCAGAAATAATTGACGTCTACAGAGAACTGGATATTCTGATCCCTTCCTTTCTGAGCAGAAACCCTTAACCCAATCTCTGGCTAACACACTTGCAGAAGTAATCAAAATCTACAGAGAACTGGACATCCTGATTCCTTCCTTTCTGAGTAGGAACCCTTATCCCAATCTCTGGCTAGCCTCATAAAATCATCACACAAGATTGCTTAATAAAAAGAATTGTGAATTTCATTCAATAAACTAAGACAGAGTTCAGTAGTGTTTCAACAAAGTGGAATTCATTAAAAGTATTGTTTCAGTAAACAAAAGTTAATCAAAGCATAAACAGAGATTGTACTAACACACTTCTAAAACTAACGAGTGAATCTTGTGAAGAAGGTGGGCCCTCCCTTCTCACAAGATTCCCCTGAAACGAAAAAGATTAGAGACGGATGCTCAAAATGGTTTTCTATTCATCTATCAATGTATCACATTACAATATGGAATTGAAGTACGTCCCTCTCTCTGAAGCTTTCTCAATACATAAAACTTGGATCCCTCGAATGATGATTTCCTCTTATTTAAAGAGGGAACCCCTTCGATACAATTGATCAAAAATTACAGTGTATATCTGAGTCCTATATTTGGTCGGATCTACTTTCTAAACCAGAATAGGATGTCCTAGTCCCGTGCAACAGAATACTATTACAGGTGCTGAATGAGGTATTGTTGTTACGGCTGGAGTAACAGCTTCTTCTCGTTGCTGCTGATTGTTATTTCAGCATCGCAATTCGCGGGCTATCAGCCACATGAATTGCGCTCTTGACTGTGTCAGCATTCTTATGTAGGAGCGGCGGTTGGTGCTTCTTGACCACTGACTGTAACGGCTTCCTTTGTGTTTCAGCATCGTTGGTCCTGGCGGTTTCCTCTGTGTTTCAACATCTATAGCTCTGGACTGTGTAACAGCTCTGTGTTTCAGCATCTGCGACTCTGGACTGTGTAACAACTTTGTGTTTCAGCATCTGCGACCCTGGACTGTGTAACAGCTATGTGTTTCAGCAACAGGCTTTAAATGCTAATCTGCAATTTGAACACTTATACATTTCTAATCAATTGGTTAAGTACGAGAGTGATGTAAAATATTTTGCATAATATTTTACATCACTCTCGNTGAACACTTATACATTTCTAATCAATTGGTTAAGTACGAGAGTGATGTAAAATATTATGCAAAATAGATTAAACATATAGTAATGAGAAGGGACGTTGTATACCTTTGGAATGATCAGATAAAGTGATAGTATGATTTTAAATATGGGTGATCAAGAGTATAATAGTGGCAAAAAGTATAGGCAAAAAGGTGCATTGTGTGGTCCTAACAGACATATTCCATATGGATGTGATAGTGGCATATTTGAAGGGAAAGATAAGGAGGAGATTAATGTGGATTGATCAGAAATAAACATTGCAGTACTTATAAATATCTATGAACTATTGCCTTTCAAATTAAATAAATATTTGTATGAACTAAAATAAGTTGTAGGTTCATCGCTTGGTGAATAATATCATTGGAGGCGGCTAGCGTTTGTTTTCGGTAGGCCATCTATGGCATTTAATTTTATTCCTACAGTGTTATTTTCGACTGAAGCTACAGGAGGTGTAGAAGTGTTTGGAGGAGATGGAGTTATTACCTTAGTGGGGATTTTGTTTGGGTCATAAGCTATTTTTTTTTCTTCCTACCATTTTTAGCAGGCCTCTTTTTTAGTGCATCTCGCATCTAGTGCGTCAGTCAGTTCACTCAGATCTTCAGAGTGCGCCTTCAGTGCTCTGATCACATTTATTACCCTTTTTTTTTGCTTTTGGGTGTGGGGATCTTGTCATCCTCGTTGTTTGGTGTTAGTTAAGGTTTTTTTTAAAGCGTATTAATACTCTTATAGAGTGGTCAGAGGTGATTGACAATCAGTGATGGTTCAGGGAGTATGACTCACACTCCACTGGAGGGGATCCAGATGGAGGATGAAGTCAAGACCCTGATGGAAGAAGAATATGAAGCCATATGGACACAAGCGGGACTCTTTTCTATGGCAGATATGGCAGGCTTTAATGGTGACTTTAAGGCACTTAGGGAAGCAGTCAAGGCCCAAATATTAGCAACATTTGTGGATGTTTCTCAGACCCATGCTGGTAGCGCACTGTCTGAGAATTTACAAGGTTCGGTCACTGGTACTCTTGGGAATATTGGAGTGAAAGGTTTTGAGCATACTAGAGAGGTTGTAGGTGGTAAGGTGAGAGAAAAGGGTGGTGTGTTGGGGGTAGCTATTAGAGATAGAACTACTGGAGTTAAAAAGAGACTGGGCTCTCGTCAATATAGACATTGGGTGCCTAATTGCACTAAGCGCAAACTAATGCTGGGTGAGGACGTCGGGTTGGAGGATACGGTGAACCTCATGTTATTTACACTGGTAGGGAGGTTCTCCTACAAACACAAGTGTAAAATGTTGTTAGAAGATTGGATTTCGGTTGTTTGGAATCCATTGTTGGGTTATAACCCAGTGATAGTTTACCTTACAAAAGGGTGGTTTGGGTTTCAGTTCAAGATCTTAGAAGACACAAAGAAGATTTTGGATAGAGCATGGACATGTGACGGAGGTAGTTTGATGTTAAAAAGGTGGCAAGTGAACTTCAAATTTGCATAGGATTATTTTAGGTTCCGTCACTTCTGGGTGTTGTTGTTGGGTCTATTGCTGCATTTTTGGCATGGAAAAGCTTTGGAAGCTATAGGGAAAATTCTTGGGAAGTTTATTTGTGTGGACCTAGGAGCCCTTAAATCTAATGATATAAGAATATGCAGAGTCCTCATGGAAATAGACATGCACTCTAGTTTACTAGAATCATTGGAGATTAGTTGGCGTGGTCACCATTTCCTCCAGCCCTTGGATTACTTAGGCATCCTATTCAGGTGCTCAAGTTGTCGGCAAACAGGTCACTTGTGGAGGGACTGTTTGGGTACTCCTATTGAGGAGGTTTTAGAGGGTACTCAGTTGGATAGATCGACTCGGGTTGACTCACCAGAGATTGAGTCTTCCAGACTCAATCCTAGTGGCTATGACATCGTGGACGTGACTATGCCAGAAACAACTAAGACCATTATGAGTAAGTTGAAATCCATCTGTCCCACTCTTTTTCATTCATTATCTGTCTGGGAAAAATCATTTTTGGATGAGTCCAAGTTCTTTGACTTTCATTTTGGTAACTTGGCACCATATACTCTCCCGGGTCCAATTGTGAAGTCTGTAGGAACTTTTGCTATCAATACTTCTTTTGTTCCCACCTCTAGGTCTGTGGGAGGTGGTCTAACCTGTGAGGACCCACTTACATGTTCTTTGGAGTGTAATCGGCCAGAGAACGACTCTTTTCCTGGTACTATACCGATGAGGAGAGACTGTGGACCCTCAGATCTTCTACGAAGGGACTCCTTTAGACCTTCCATTGTTTCAAAATATAGTTTATTTTCAAGTTATCGGGAACCTGATTTGGGGGATAGTGAGCTAGGGTCTGTGTTGGAGTCACTAGTCCCACCTATCAGAGAGGTGCAGAGCCCTTTACTGCTACCCACTTATAGGGGGAGAACTATATTCCATAGACCCAATCCTGATGGAGGAGTGGGGTCATCTATTTTCTATGGGGGGGATACAGTTACTGGTTACTCATGGTCAAAGGGTTTGGGTATGGAAACCTCCCCTATAAAGACTAGAAGTGTGAGGAAGAAGAAGGAGGCTCTGGGTACTATTTCAGAGGGGACACACTTGCCGGTTATTAATGATTCAGGGGTTCTTAGAGGCATGAAATCCCTAGCACGAGCGAAGAAATGATCTTTCTCTCCTTGAACATTAGAGGAGTGGGGGAGACCCTAAAATCAACCTCCCTTCGAAGATTTCTTTGGAGGACTAGACCGGATATCATTTTCCTGCAAGAAACTATGGTTATGGAACACAAAGCGAATGCTCTTTTGCTTACTTTGTGTCCTACTTGGCATACATGTGTAGTCAATGTCGTTGGGACTTTGGGAGGGCTTCTTGTCTCTTGGGATCCAAACATTTTTTACGTTGCTCCTTATATTTTTTGTTGTGGCATTCTTCTTTCAGGTATTTCCTTGGAACTTAATCAAACAATCTCTATGCTTAATGTATACGGCCCTTTCTCAGAGAGGAAAGCGTTCTAGGATAATTTGGTGGCGAGTGGCATTCTTGATAGCAGGAATCTTATAGTGGATGGGAATTTAAATCTCACCGTCGGAGCTGGGGAGATGTGGGGAGAAGCTACTCATTTAGATCCTCTTTCAACATTCTTCACCGAGCTCTTTGATAACTCCGGCTTAGTAGATGTACTACCGGATGCGGTGGTGCCAATTTGGAGGAATGGTCGGAGTGGAGATGCAAGCATATCAAAAATACTAGATCAGGCCTTAATGAATGAGGACTTGTTAGCAGGCGCATTATCGTTTAATTCCTGGGATGAATATTCATACTTTTCAGATCACGCTCTGGTCCTCTTGAGGTTAAATTGGGTATCTCTTCCGAAGGCATATCCATTTAAGTTCAATTCCAGGAGGTTATTAGAACCGGAGGTCACGATTATAGTTAATTTTGTTTGGAAATATCCGATTTACGATTTTGAAAGGGATGTACAACAAAGATTCATTAATAATATGAAAGCTTTAAACACACAATTGAAAATCTAGTCCAAAGAACATATCAGAGCCCAAGAAGAAAAGTTAACACACCTTGAAGAATTATTGACTGACTATATTTTACAGGAGGCTCGGGATCCAGACTCTACTGTTAGAGAGAATAATATCAAGAAATTGGAGATGGAGCGGGACAATTTACTCAGAGAAGAAGAGGAAAAGTGGAGACTTAGGAGCAAAGTGGTGTGGTTAAAATATTGGGATAAAAACACAATATTTTCATAACTTCGCCAATTATAGGAGGAACAAAAAACATATTTGGGAGATACATGATGAAGAAGGTCAAGTTCACACTGGTGTGGAAGCCATAAAGTCTGAAGCTGTCAATTTATTTAGGTCATTCTATGGAAGGTCGGATGAGGAGTCTATAGAAGATCAGGTTAACACAGCTGGACTCTTTGGTCGTTTGGTAAATGCGGAGGATACAGATATTCTTGAAAAACCATGTACTGAGGAGATAAGGGAGGTTATTAAAGCTTTCTCCAAAGAAAAAAACCCGAGGCTTGATGGTTGGTCTGTGGAGTTCTATGTTTTTTCTTTGACCTATTGGGAGATGACTTGCTGGACCTGGTTGAGGACACAAGGCTTCAGGGAGCTATTAAAAAGTCATTAAATGCTATGTTTTTAACTTTGATTCCAAAGGTTAATAAACCTATCTCTTTTGGGGATTACAGACCGATAGCCATGTGTAATATCTCTTACAAATTGATTACTAAGATTATAGCAAATAGGATTAAACCTATCTTGTCTGGGTCGCTGTCGGAGGAACAATTAGGTTTTCTCAAAGGGAGGCAGATTTTGGATGTGATTGGTACAGCTCAGGAGTGTATCCACGGTATAAAGGCTAAGAAGTCAAAGTCCTTGATTCTGAAGTTAGACCTTAAGAAATCCTATGATTGTATAAATTGGGACTTCTTACGCTTGATTCTAATCCAATTGGGTTTTAGTATACGTTTTACAAATTGGATTCTTGGTTGTGTGACTAATGCAAATTTTGCGGTCTTGGTCAATGGGGAGACATATAAGATGTTCAAAAGCAGTAGAGGCTTGCGCCAGGGTTTCCCCCTATTTACCTTGTTATTTATTCTTGTTATGGAAGGACTTAATCATTTGTTGAAGAAAGTTTTGGGTGAAGGGAAGCTTTCTGGGGTTAAGGTCTCAAGACTTGTTAAGATTCTGCATCTGTTTTTTGTCAATGATGTGTTAATTTTGTCGAAGGCATCGATGGAAGAGTGGTCTGAGTCAAAAATATTTTATCAACTTTCTACAGAGCCTCGGGTTTGAGCATAAACTGGTCAAAATCCATCTTTTACCATTCTGGAATCCCTGATGATACTCTGGATAGATTAAAGACACTTTTTCCTTATGGTTTTGAAGAACTGGCTAAAGGATTCTGGTACCTGGGTTATTATTTAAAGGCAGAGGCTTACAAACCCGAGGATTGGCATTGTCTTCTATCAAAATTTGAAGATAATATCGGGTGGTGTTGTAATAGATGGTTGTCTCTGGGGGGTCATTTTACACTTGTAAAATCAATGTTGGAGGGTTAGGTGGTTTACTGGATCGATTTGGCAACCATACCAACTTCTATTTTACATAAAATTCGTAGTCTGATGTTTAAATTTCTGTGGTTTGGTATCGAGGGTAGAAACCATATTCACTTGTGCAGCTGGATTCAATTATCAAGACCAAAGCGCTTGGGAGGTTGGGGCATCAAGAATATTCACCTTTTTAACAGGGCACTAGTGGCTAATTGTTTGTGGCAGCTTTTAACATTGGACGGGATTTGGAGCAAAGTTATCAAGGATAAATATATCCCAAACTGCTCCATGATCACTTGGTTTCGGGAAGCTTCTTCTCATAACCCGTCGACGTCCCGGACTTGGAAAAGACTTCTTAAATCATTACATCTATTAACAAATTGGCTTGGGTGGAGAACAGGTTCTAGTCACTGTGTTCAGGTTGACCTTGATCGCATTTTGGGAGTGGGGAATTTATCCTTTATTTCTAGTCACCTGCGATCTGAGATAAGAAGGAACTCTATCCTATATCTATATCAAGTGAGAGTTCATGAAAGGGCGAGGATTAATAATTCATAATGGAAGTCGGTATCTGACCTCGACTTAGTTGGGAGTCTAGCAGAGGAATGGGAGGACTTTCGTAAAGTGTTGTGTCATGCAAGAGTTCAGTTATGAAACAAGTGTGATAAGATTTGTTGGGTGGGAGGTGACTCCTTGGGTAGAATCTCTACGAAAAACTTATATCTAGCTCTTGCTAAAACGTTTTGGCCAATTTAGGTTGAGGGTTGGCACAATCTTCTTTGGAAATGGGACCTTACTCCAAAAATAAATCTTTTTACCTAGTTATCACTGGAGAATAGGATCCTTACCTGGGACAACCTTAAGAGGAAGGGGTGGGAGGGGCCAAATTTATGTGTTTTATGTCAAGTTGAAGCTGAGTCAGTTTATCACCTTTTTCATTGCTTGTAATTTTAGTCGAGAAGTGTGGAACCAGTTATACTCAACACTTAGTATTCAGTCCTACTAGGAAGGAGTCGATCTCAGTTCCAGCTATGAGAGCTGGCATAGGAAGGAAACATCCCTTATTACTCTCTCGTCTATTGTTTGCTAGTTCTTATGGTTGGAGAGGAACCTGGTTACTTTTGAAGGGCACAAAGCATCGGTCTTATTGGTGATAGCAAAGGTTAAAACGTTGTTGCCATCGATGGAGGTAACCAAAAAAGTAAAGAAGTGGATCCTTCAGACACCTCATTTTATGACCAAAAGTGTTTGTTGGTTCAATGGCGCTACAACCCCCAACACTCGCGGGTGTGGGGCTGGAGGTATATTTAAGCTCAGTAATAATCGGGTCATTAATTGGATGTTAAATTGCAGTCAGGGGACTAACACGTGAGCCAAACTATTAGGGGCATGGGTGTCTCTTTTCCTTGTGTAGTGACTCAACCTTGAAGTGATCCAAGTCATTCGAGATTCAAAGATCATCATCAATTAGCTAAAGGATAGAGGCATGTTACAGGCCGTCTCCTTGATGGGGTGGATGGATGGCATTAATTCGTTGAAATCTGCATTTAAATAAATACATTTCACTCATGTCTATAGGGAACTAAACATGGAGGAAGATACTCTTTCAAAATTGTCCCTCAACAGTCCTGAAGGAAATCTTGTTTATAGCAGTTGGATCAAGGGAAATGAGGGGATTCCTATTACTATCAATCTTTTTTAACTCAGCATGTCTTCTTCATTATCAGTTTGATTATCTATGTGAGATAGTGATATTTCTTTGGTAGAGAAGTATTTATCATATTTTGTACTGGCGAAGGACTATATATTCTTGGGTTGTAATGTTTTTTTGCTAGACATCTCATAGTATAGGTCTTTATTTTTTAGAATAAGAAAGTGGCCAGTGGGCTCTGAATATCAATGATGTTTTTGTAATGTGAACTTATTTATATAAATATATAAAGGGCAATTTTCATGTTGGAAAACGGTTCGTCGCTTGAAACAATTAATTAGATTTCCTACCACGTTAAGTTGTAGGTTCATCGCTTGAAACAATTAATTAGATTTCCTACCATGTTGATTATAAAATTTTGATCAATAATAATTTCATATTAATAAAGTATATAAAGTCTAGGTTATTGTTTGAATTTGAATAGGCATATTAATAAAGAATATAAAGTGTAGGTTATTGGTTGAATTTGAATTGGTGTATTTTAGAGAAAATTTGTCAAAACCCATGTAACTTATATATATCATAATGTAATGTTGGAAGATTTGTTAGAATTATTAATAAAACATCTATGCATGTAGAAGCAAGTTCATTGTGGGGTGTGTGCACTGAGTGTTGTTTGGTGAAGGGGGAAATCAAAAGAGTAAGTTAATAAGGGAACAAACTCAACCATTTTCCAGTGGAAATTMTTCCCCAAATCTTATAGGAAKTTTTTTGGAAGTTATAGTTATCCTTGATTGATGGGAAGTTTGACCACAAAACTTAGCAGTTAGGGGTTTTTTCCCATTTTAAGACAACCTCGATCATTGAAATTTTGAAAAAATGAGTGGATCAAGGTGGAGGATACTATGCTTGAGGAGCAGTTGGGTGACCCTTCCCCAAGCTCCCCTTATATGCAATTGTGATGCTTGATGAACCCTTATTTGGCTCCCCTTCTACATGAATATTATGTTTGAGGAAGGTTGAGCCGACCCTTCTTCAAACTCCCTCTACATGAATGTTATGAATTTGTCTAGAATTTCATAGTTTTTTGTTATGTGAACAAATATTATATGTAATGAACTTGTTTATTAAGTTTCTCGGGACTATATACAAGTTCTCAAAGTTTCTAATGTTTCAAAACATCATTGTGGTTCAACTTCATTTTGATTTTAGGTCATAACATATAGAATGCTAGTTGAAATATTCATTTTTTTTTATTTTTTATTTTATTAGATTAATTATTGATATTCTTTAATTTTAATATGGTCAATTGAGTTTAGCTTGAGTTGTTGGGAGGAATAATTGTTATTCTTCCCACCTAGATTCAATTTCCACAAGTAACATGTTGAGATCTTAACGAGTATATCACTGTAATGACTTCAACACCTATTATTGACTTAGAGAAAAAAATTATTTAATGTTAATAAAATTATTTATGATAAAAAATCATCTTTAAATTAAATTAACTAATAAAATTATTTTTAATTAAAAAAATCATATTTATTTTAAATTGAATAATACAAAATACTAAACAAAGTTAACACACATTCATACTGTGATATTTTTTTTTAAACCCAACACAAAGTCACTTAAAATATCCTATAACAGTTTTATGGGCAACATAAACCTTTACAATGAAAGCCATTTTTGTATTTAAATTTCAAAATTACTATTAACTATTTTAGTCACTTTAGCATTGTTTACCTTCTGAAATAAACCTTGTATACCTTATTATTATTGAGGGAGAGATTCTTAAATTTTAGGTCCTTATCAAAAACTTTGAATGGCTTATGTTGTCAACATAAAATTTTATAGTAAAAGTCATTTTTTTATTTTTCTTATATTTATTTATTATAAAATCTTTATTAAATATTTCAATATTTTTATCATTATAAAATCTTTATTAAATATTTCAATATTTTTATCATTGTTTGCCTTTTAAAATAAACACGATGTTTAACGGAAGAAAGACTCTTACATTTTATACCTTATTATAATTGAGAGAGGGATTCTTATATTTTAGGGCCTTATCAAAAACTTTGAATGATTTATGTTGTTAACATAAAATTTTATAATAAAAGCCATTTGTTTATTTTTCTTATATTTATTTAAAAAGATTTGGCCAAATTATTAAATTTTCGTTAAATATTTCAATATTTTTATCATTGTTTACCTTTTAAAATAAACACAATGTATAACGGAAGAAAGACTCTTACATTTTATGGCCACATAAAAACAACTTGGAATAATTTTTGGGGTTGACATTAGTATTTATAATAAAAGTTATTTTTTTTATTTAAAAAGATTTCTGACAAATGATAATTTTTTTATTAAATATTTCAATATTTCTATCAGTGTTTACATCTTAAAATAAACATGATGTATAACGGAAGAAAGACTTACATTTTATAGCCACATAAAACCTTGGAATAATTTTTGGGGTTGACATAGGTTTTTATAATGAAAGTTATTTTATTTATTTTTATCTAAAACAAATTTGATAGATTGTAAAATCATTATTACTCCTCGTCGAAGGCTTGAGACTATAGTGATCGATTTTATGTTGATCGCTAATTAGTTTTTTCTTTGACCAAAAATCTATCATTTTTTCCATAGTTGAACTTTGTTGCAAGTGATTCAATTTTTTTTTGTTGGCTTCTGATTGGTCATTCAAAACAACATCTTATTGTCGGGTCAATGATGACAATTTAATAAACGATTTAATTGTGGAGCTGTAATGCATGGTTGGGAGGGGTGTAGGTAATAGTGTCAAAGTTTTGAGAGGATATCGGTTCCCAAAGCTTGTTGTTGCATCAATTGTTGAATGGAGAATATGCAATTATATTTACTATCATAGAATGTATAGACATATTGTAATAAATATAAATAGATTTATGTGTAATGTATGGGATGATTTTTTGCAGGGGATTTTATGGATTGCAACGAATTTTAGTTAAGTTTTTTGTTCAAAGTAATTGTTGACGAGTTCTTTGCGTGCTGACATGATATAGTGTGCTAACAATTTTTCGTTGACCGTTGATTATTTTTTGCATTGCCAAAGAATATATCGCTTTTTTCGATAGTTGAACTTTGTTGCAAGCGATTCATTTTTTTTTTGCTAGCTTCTAATAGGTCGTTCAAAACGACATCTTATTGTTGGGCTGACAAATAAATTTTAATAAGCGATTTAATTTTGGAGTTGTAACGCATGGTTCGTAGGGGTGCAGGTACTAGTGTCATATAATGTGTAGACTGATTTTAATAAATATAAATAGATTTATGTGTACTATATCGGATGATTCTGTGTGGGGGATTTTATGGATTGCAACGAGTTTTAATTAAGTTTTTGGTTCAAGGTAATTGTTGTTGAGTTGTTTGTGTGCTAACGTAATATAGTGTGCTACCAATGAGAAAGGCGAGTTTCTTTGGAAGTGGGGTAAGAAATGTTGTGCATCTACTATCTTGCTTTGAACCAACTTGGTTGGAAACATACAACAATTGGTTATGTTCATGGGTAGTGCAACTAGTTATGTTGTGTTGCTGGTTGAAATGGTTGGTCATTGTTTTGTTTTGTTTTGTAGGGGGGATTTAAGCGAGCTAGGGTTTGTTGTAGAGGCCGAAGATAATTAAAGGTTGACAGGTGAAAAAGGTGTGTTGTGTGTTGCGAGTTGTGGTGTTGGACATTTTCAAATCTATGTCAAAGGGTAAGAAATCCTTTGCACTATGTTCTATATTGCTAGGAAGATTAGAAATTGATTGTTATTTTGCGGGGTGTAGTTAGTTATGTTTTGTTGTTGGTTGAAATGGCTAATAGTTTTTTTGTTTTCTTTTCAAAGGTGATTTAAGCGGATCGTGGTTTCTTATAGAAAAGTGTGAGTGCGGGAGAGAATTAAATATGGGCGGGGAAGAAAGGCGTTCAAAAAGACAAAGGTGTTGACAATGTTTAATGTTGTGTGTTGGAAGTTGCATGAGTGTTATAACCCTAATTTGCACCAAACATGCTTACCTGGCATCAGGCCATCTCAAATTCCTTCTTTGCCAAAACATTGTTGAACAACTCTTCTTAAAAACCCCTTTTATAAAGGCCCACGCACCTTGCTCCATTACTGCACGCATGTACATGCTAGCTGACCCAAGACAACCCGCATGTACCTACAAAAGCATCAAAAAAGGAAAGTTGCTAATGGAACACACAGATTTGGGTGAGTTAACTAAACCTTTTGTCCATGCATGGCCGAAGGTTCAACCAAATACCTA
>JASDQU010108793.1:125203-161909 GCA_032191745.1 Picea mariana | reverse complement strand
TCTTTTATTCTTTTTCCAAAATTATTGAAAAAGACAAAAAAATCAAATATACCCCAAAAAGAGGAAAGGAAAAGTATTTTCTTTATTGGCAGCATAATGAGTTGCCCTTGGATAAAGAACATATGTCTATTTGTTTGTCAAACTCTGGGATTTAATATGACCTTAGGAAGCTGATCTCACTACATAGATTTGTGTCCTCCTTCCGTTTGGTTATTCTTCCAAACATATGGAGAGTTTGTGTTGCCTCTTGCTTCGTAAACTTATGTTAATGCCATGTTGCCTGAGTCTCATCATTTGTCGTGCTATTGTCCAAGGGAAGTTTTTACCAAGCCTGAGTTGGCCCCTCTACAGTTTGTCTCTTTCCCTCATACCCGGCCATCCTGAACGTCCAATCAAGTCTTTGTTTGAAATCAATGAAGCCTTCAGTCTGATCATCAAGATTCTCTAGTCCATGACTGACGAGCAGTCGAAGACCTTTGGGTAGTGAAGTCGTACACTCATATTACACTCCTACTCGAGTTTTGAATATTTTGAAGTTGTTGCTCAATCTCTGAAGACCTCATCTCAATCCATGAGGCCTTATCAGCTTCTAAGAAGATGGATAGTCTACACATATATCTTTTTGATTTCGAGATGTAGCTCCATTATGTATTGCTCACGGCTACAATTTATATAGTTATATGACATGGATCTACAGTGTATTGATTGGTAGCCATGATTTTAATTTATCTCAAGCATGGGTATGCTCTCCTCGGTGAGACAATTATTATTTTTGCAGATGGCACCTCCCGATTTCTGGTCCCTGGGTTCACTTGTTTGGCACATTGGTGAAGATTGTTAATGTATTTCGGCTATCAGATGCTCTTCTGACCTCACAAATTAGGGGGCATCTATTATAACCCTAATTTGCACCAGACATGCTTACCTAGCATCAGGCCATCTCAGATTCCTTCTTTTCCAAAACACTATTGAACAACTCTTCTTAAAAATCCCTTTTATAAAGGCCCACACGCCCTGCTCCATTACTGCATGCATGTACACGCTAGTTGACCCAAGACAGCCCATGTGTACCTACAAAAGCATGAAAAAGGGGAAGTGTCTGATAGAACACACAGCTTTGGGTGAGTTAACTAAACCTTTCGGCCATGCATGGCCGAAGGTTCGACCAAAAACCTAGCTTCTTCTAGCCTATAAAAGAAGGGTTAGGGGTCCCATTTGGAAGAGGAGAATCATAGTAAAGAAACTATACACGATTGTGCATTCCCTTTGTCCCAACCTTTAGCCATCCTTGTGCAAAGAGAAATATAGATCGAAGAAGTTGGAAGACAGTTGAAGAGGAGCCCAGGACTAGGTTTGTGGAGCAGTGGCCAACTTCATCTTTGTAAGTTGATTTGTTGAAGTTAATAATAAAGAAGTACTTTTCCCATCCCACCATATGAGGTTTTCATTGTTTATTGCATACATGTTGATTGAATCTCTAACCCATTAATCTGTAGATCAAATGCATGTGGAGTTCTTTGTTTGTCTTGTGTGAATGCAGGTCAGCCTTGGGAGGAGAGCTACAGTCAAAGATCAATCAATTGTGAAGAAGGATCGATATCAAACACCTGAAATAAGGTATGCTCACTTGATCTTCTTAACTACGTATTTGCTTAAGAATAATGGGGATTAGGTCCAGGACAACGGTAGAAAGTAGGAATCTTTAGGTCTTTTTTGCATGCATAATAAAACCCTAAGTGCTAGTTCGTAGAGGGATTTCCCACTCACAACAATGAGTTGTGGTGTTGGGCTTCTACAAATGTGTATCATATGGTAAGAAATCTTGTGCATCGGGTGTTATATGGAAAGGAAGATTAGAAACTGGTTCTTATTTTGTGTTTGCATATATGAATATTCAGTTATGTGTGTTATGTAGATGCAATTAGGTTGTGTTCTTGTTGTCTGATAGTATATGCTCGATGCATACTGCAAGTGTTGTGGTTTGTTGGAGTTTTTTTTGGTGTTTTATTGGATCCTGTTCCTATGGCTATAGTAATTGTGTGAGTGGAAAAAAATGAAAGGTGTATAAGTGATTCGAAAAGATATTTTAAAGACTATGGTTGAGTTTTAAAACATGTGTTCTCAACCATTTAGGAATTGAATGAAAGATGAAGAATTAATGATGAAACATGGTAGCCATAAAGCAATATACAGATCTGGAAATAAGCATGAAGAAACAATAAACCGTAAACAACAAAGTTGATAACGAAGATCAATAATCTCGCCTATGTCTCCGGGCCTTTGTCTAAATGGGTGAGGCTTTCTTATTTCTCTTCAAATATTAAAAATTAAATAATAAAAGTTCCAAAAGGATTACAAACTAATCTGGCTATGTTCTGCTAGATCTCAAGAAACCATCAAAACTGACGGCACTGAAAACAGATGAACGAAGCTCCCAAAAATGGCCCGCAAAGTTGCTCTCCTCAATGGCTTCCTTGCATAAAAATGGCTTTGGCTTTTCAATTCTTCAACATTTTCCTATTCTGAACCTCTCCTATAGGCTGCTAGGAACCTATGGTTTATATAGGCTTGAAGTTGGCAATAAACTCCCAACTTTCCCCCAAGATTTGGCCTCAAAAAGGGCTCCAGATCCTCCAATATTGGCCAAAATCTCTCAAAACTGGCTAAAGTAACCATTAAAATCATAATATAAGGTAAAAAAAACTATAATTGAACAAATACAGGGCATAGCCCCTTTTCACCAGGCCCCTGGGCATCTGGGGCGCTACCATATGGTCATGGTCTAGGTTGGCGTGCTAGTCTAGCGCCTTAAGTCCCAGCCCGCGATCACATGTGTGGCCATGTGTCCTGGTTCTAATGCTCCATGTGCCTACAATTGTTATAGCCCTTGGTTCCCTACGTTTGGTCATGCGCCCTTGGTCGACGGGCTAGACTAACTGACCAGGTGTCATCCCCAAATATCTACGTTATAGCTTGGAGGTCTGAGTCATATGGGGTGGTTATATGGTAAGCGTTGGGGGGTTGAGTCTTATGCACAAACCGTGTGAACAGTTTAAACCATATAGAATATGGTAGTGGTCATATATAAAGGTCGTATGGTAGTGTCGGGGCTAGGGCTAGGCCCCAACCCTTAACTCTGCCCAATGAACTTTTGTGCAAGCTTAAATATTTAATTGCCACTATAGTTAACAAGGAATAAAGTGGGCAGGCTGGTAGCCCGACCCTGCCAAAGCACTCGCCACCCAGACCAAAGTTCATGGGTTCGACTCCCTGGGAGTCCATACAATTTTTCCAACCGTTGACCAATAGAGGGGTGACATGTGGCAGCCCAAGATTGGACCACGTGGCACCATGTTATTCGCCAACTAATATGCCACGTGTCAAACTCCAATTCGACCACTTGTCTGCCCATGTGTCCATCATGTCATCCTTCCAGTCCAGTCAACATCACTACCATGTCACATGTACGGTCGTATGGCCTGTACAGTTAGTTGTCACGTCAGCACTGTGNAATGACGAGGTCTACGCACACATCCATTTTGAATCCATTCTGAGCACTTTGATTTTTAGGCCTTCCTAGACCCATTTTGGTTTTTAGATCCATTCTGGATCACACCTCCCCACTAAAGACATTTTGGTCCTCCAAAAGGATACTAACCAGTCATCAAGTGTGGGATAGGCCACCCCACTTGTTCTCTGTCTTTAAACTTTGTCCTGTGCATCTGTCTCGTCAAGATCAACTGTAAAAAAACCATGATAATTGACAGCATATTGTTAGCCACTTGTATTCTGTCACATCTTATTGAATCCACTATCATCCATGTTGACAACATTACTAATAATAACATCAAAAATATGACTGCAAACAATCTAATATGTTTATAGTATTTGCACGACATAAGCTTATCTTGAAGCATAGTATGATTGAACTTCCATTCCACAATCATCTCATGTTCTTGCTTAAGACCAATTACTTGATTTGGGACAATTATAGGTATGTTTCTTGCATGAGTTGCCTTTATTAATTGTTCCATTGTTTGAAGATATTGATTTTCCTTTAAATGATGAGCACGTACAACATATTATTTTCCTGCTTTGATTAAGTGATATTGATTATGTTCCCTGTAGAAGACTTCTTTGCGATCATACAAATAAGGAATGCCTAAGACCATTCCACATTCATTTAGTGGAACCACATCACATGTTACCTCATCCACAAACTTAGATGAAATTGCAAACTTTAATGTGCATTGCTTTGTTATGTGCAATTTATGATTGTTGCTTATCCATTTAAGTGAGTAAGGTTTATGATGCATCTGAGTTTTTAATCCCAATTGTTTAACAACTTCCTCTGAAATCAAGTTAGATTGAGATCCACTATCTATCAGTGTGTTGACCTTAGTATGCCTCATTACAACCCTTATGTGAAACAATTTACTTCTATAATCAAATCCATCACCAATTTTACATGTCAAACCAACCGCTGAGATTTTAGATTCATCACCCAAATATGATCCCAAGTATGTTGGTTGTGTTGCTGCTGCAACTGTTTTCCTCCCTTTCCTTTCTTTGAACCACTTCGGTCTCTTCTTGGGATGCACTTGTCAGCAATGCTCCTCATCATGCCCTTCTTTCTTACAATGCTTGCAAGAGGGATTCTCTTCCTTTCTGGCCACTGAATTTGCTTTCTTTCCATTCCACTTCCTTTTGTCATCTTTTTCTTGAAGACGATTCCCCTGATACACCAATGCCTATTTTCCCTGCCTCAATGTATGTTTCCTGAATAGAAACCTCATCAATATTAGTAGGTCCAAACTTAAATACAATGTTACGAATATGTGAAAGTAACCCTCCTATATACTTCATAAGAGTTTCTTGGGTATGTAAAGGAATGTCTAACATCAATGCCATCTTACGAAATTCATCTTTGTATTCGTGCATTGTTTGTCCCTTTCTTAGTTTAAGACCTTGCCATTCAATTAAAGCCTTCTCTTTATAACCCAAAGGATAAAATTGTTTTCTAAGTGCAGAAACAAAAACTTTCCATGATGGAAATACATTACCCACTTGTTGTGTGCCATTTTGCAACTTTCTTTGACACAAGATGAGTGTTGTGCCTACAAGTCGAAGCAATGGCATCTTGATTTGAGTTGCCTCATCCTTGATTTGTTGCACACCGCAATAAACTTCCATCTGTCTAACCCATTTGTCAAGCCTCTCTACATTGACTTTACCATCATACATGGGTAATTTAAATTTCACATCAAGCTTAATTTATGGGAATTTTTTCTTGCAGTGGATTTAGAACTTGAACTTGAAGAAGAAGAAGAAGTTGATGGAGAAGAAGGAGGTAAAGGAGGATTTTGAGGAGGATCCTCTCCTTATTCACTTTTAACCTTTGAAGATTCACCTAGAATCGGTCTCTTTCATTCCAAGTAATCCTCATATAAAACCTTCATCATCTCCAACATGGAGAAGAAAGTCTTTAGAAACTCTTTCTCGTCATGAGAAAGTCCCTCTTCTAATGCAATCTTCTCACTTTGAAAATTTCTCTTTCTCGATCCATTCTCAGGATTCTCTTCAACAAGATCACTTCAACCACAATTCATATTTTCCCTGGTAATCATGCAAACTCAAAAACCAACCGTCAACTAGCTATGATACCACTTGATCCAAAAAGATCTTCTAAAGACTATGGTTGAGTTTTAAAACATGTGTTCATTAACCATTTAGGAATTTAATGAAAGAGGAAGAATTAATGATGAAACATGGAATCCATAAAGCAATATACAGATCTAGAAATAAGCATGAAGAAATTGAAAACCATAAACAACATAGTTGATAATGGAGTTCGGCAATCTCGCCTACATCTCCGGGCCTTTATCTTAGTGGGTGAGGATTTTTTTATTTCTCTTCAAAGATTCAAACGTACATCATAAAAGTTCCAAAAGTATTACAAAATGATATGGCTGTGTTCTTCTAGATCTCAAGTACCCATCAAAACTGACGGCACTAAAAACAGAGGAACAAAGCTCCCAGAAATGGCCTGCAAAGTTGCTCTCCTCAATGGCTTCCTTGCATAAAAATGGATTTGGATTTTCAATTCTTCAGCATTTTCTTGTTATGAACCTCTTCTCTAGGATGACAAGAACCTCTGGTTTATATAGGCTTGAATTTGGAAACAAACTCCCAACTTCCCCCCAATATATGGCCTCAAAAAGGGCTCCAGATCCTCCAATATTGGCCAAAATCTCTCAAAACTAGCTAAAATAACCATAAAAATCATAATATAAGGTCAAAAAAACCACAATTGAAAAAATACAAGGCCTATCCCCTTTTCTCCAGGCCCCTGGGCATATGGGGCATAGTCATATGGCCCTGGTCTAGGTTGGCGCACTGGTCTAGCCCCTTAAGTCCCGACCCTTGGTCACATGTGTGGTCATGTGTTCTGGTTCTAATGCTCCACATGCCCGCAATAGTTATAGCCCCTGGTTTCTTGTGCCTGGTCACGCTCCCTTGGTCGGCAGGCTAGCCCAACCAACCAGGCACCATCCCTAGATATTTGTGTTATAGCTTGGAGGTCTGAGTCATATGGGGTGGTTATATGGTAAGAGACGGGGGCTGAGCCATATGCACAAACCGCATGAACAGTTTAAATCATATAGCATATGGTAGTGGTCAAATATAAAGGCCATATGGTAGTTTCGAGATTGGGGCTAGGCCCCAACCCTTAACTCCGTTGAATGAATTTTTGTGCAAGCTTAAATATTTAATTACCACTATAGTTAACAAGAAACAAAGTGGTCGGGTTGGTAGCCCGACCCTGCCAAAGCACTCACCACCCGGATTGGAGGTCACGGGTTCGACTCCCTGGGAGTCCATACAATTTTTGTGACTGCCAACCAATATAGGGGTGCCATGTGGCAACCCAATACTGGGCCACATGGCACCATGCTATTCACCAAGTAATATGCCACATGTCAAACTCCAATTCGACCACCTGTCTTCCCACGTGTCCACCCTGAAAGCCTGCCAATCTAGTCAGCATCACTACCATGTCACATGTACGAGCGTACGGTCTGTACAGTTAGATGCCACATCAGCATTGTACGGACTGTACTGTCATCAAAAAATTTGCATGTTTGGCAAAACGAACAGACCATGATATATTTCGCATACAGTGTCTATTTGAGCCCATTCAAGTTCTGTTGGGTTTGTAACGACAAGGCTTATGCACACGCCCGTTTTGAATCCATTCTGAGAACTTTGATTTTTAGGCCTTCCTGGACCCATTTTGGTTCTTGGATCCATTCTAGATCAATAGGGAAAGACCTTTGAGTGTAGTGCAATTAGATTCGTTGGTCAAAATGGTTGGATATTATTATTATTATTTATCAGATGTGATTTAAGCGAGTTAGGGTTTTCTTTGACAATTTGTTGGCATCTGTCATGGTTGTATTTTATTTTGTTTGTACACAGTTTTTTCCTGGGACAGTGAACATTGGGTTTGTTTTAAGTTCTTATGAGGATAATTTGAAGCTATTCTTATTTTTTTTACAAATCAATCACACGAACTATTTTTTATCCTCGTCCAAGAAATCCATTGTTCCAATTCTTGTACATGTGTTTCATATTTCTTATGTTTTGGAATTGTTGTGTATCTATTCTTCGTCTACGTGGGGTTTTCTATCTTTAGGATTTATGCGGAGAATTGGCACACATTGTTGTACTTTCACACTTCTGCATTTCAAATGGTTTTGCATCACTAATTGTGATGAGCAAAGCAATTTGCAAGATACATCATCGATTTATAGTAAATTCATTTGCTATGATTTAGAAGGAAAGAGAGGTCATATGTTAGTCTATTGTGAAGATTCACATGTCTTAGAGATATACAATGCTAAGCAGACCAAGTATAGCTATCTGGACTGCATAGGTGTGGAGTACCAACACAAGGACTGATAATAGAGTAAGCATTCGGTCAAACTATTTTGAATCCTTGTGCAGAATGCACACTTATACTTAGTGTAGTTAAGATGTTATGTTTTTTACCCTTCTCCGAGGAACCGGTATAGGTTAGTGTGTCACATGGTGACACTTTTGCAACTGTGATTTCGAATAATTCTGCATCTATGATTGCACACATCACATAGCTATGTATTTGGTGCTTTGTGCAATTTGTTTTTGCGTCACGCAGTGGACATTTGGTCTAGTGGAAATTCTCTGGTGTTCTTAAATTAATTAGTTTTTCTTTAATATTAATTTAAGTTTATTAAAATTGAATATAAATAGGAAAATTCATTCCCACAACTCCACAATTCAAATAGTTATCAATCTTATCAATAACAGAATATTGTTATGCATTGATAACATTGATAACTATTAGACTAAGTGTTGTTGTGCGGGAGATATACATGTACCAGTTTGTTGCAGAGAGTGTGTAGGATGAAGACAATTAAAGGTTGACAAGTGAAAAAGGTGTGTTGTCTGTTGTGAGTTGCAAGAGTTGTGGTGTTAGACATTTTCAAATCTATGTCAGACAATAAGAAATCCTCTGCACTACGTACTATATTGCTAGGAATATTAGAAACTAATTGTTATTTTGCATGGTGCATTTAGTTATGCTATGTTATTTGTTGAAATAGTCGATTGTTGTTTTGTTTTCTTTGTAGAGGTGATTTAAGCAGGTCTTGGTTTCTTATAGAAAAGTGTGATCATCGAAGACAATAAAATATTGACAAGAATGAAAGGCATTCAGAAAGACAAAGGTTTTGACAATGTTCAAGTGTTGTGTGTTGGGAGTTGCATGATTTATGGTGTTGGGCTTATGCAAATCTATGTCATAGGGTAAGAAATATTGTGCATTGGATGCTATGTGGCAAGGAAGATTAGAAATTAGTTCTTATTTTGCATTTTCAAATATGAATATTCAGTTATGTTTGTTATGAAGGTGCAATTAGGTTGTGTGTTTGTTGTCTAATATTATATGCTTGATGCATAGTGCAAGTGTTGTTTTTTGTTGGATTTTGTTCTGGTGTTTTATTGGATCTTGTTCCTGCACTCAAAGTATCTATGTGGACATAAAACAGTGAAAGGTGTACAGGGAAATACCTTCGAGTGTATCTCAATTAGCTTTGTTGTATTGTTGGTCAAAATGGCTTGCTAATTTATTTGTTTTTTTATCAGATGTGATTTAAGTGAGTTAAGGTTTTCTTTGACAATTTGTTGGCATACAACATGGTTGTCTTTTATTTTGTTTGTACATGTTTTTTCCATGGAACAGTGAGCATTGGGTCCGTTCTCAATTTTTGTGAGGATAATTTGAAGCGATTCTTATTTTGTTTTGTGAAGAAATCACACATACTATTTTATATTCTCATGCAAGAAATGCATTGTTCCAATGCTTGTACAGATGTTTCATATTGCTTTTGTTTTAGCATTGGCGTGTATCTATTATTTGTCTACATGGGGCTGATTATATTTAGGCTTTGTGTGGAGAACTGACACACATTGTTGTACTTTCACACTTTCACATTTCACATGGTTCTGCATCATTGATTGTGATGAGAAAATTAATTTGCAAGATAGATAATCGATTTATAGTAAATTCATTTTCTATGATTTAGAAGGAAAGAGAAGGAATTATGTTAGTCTATTTTGAAGATTCACGTGGCTTAGAGATACACAGTTATAAGTATACCAAGTATAGCTATTTGGACTTCATAGTTGCGAAGGACCAACACAGGGACTGATAATAGAGCAAGCATTTGGTCGGACTGTTTTGAATCCTTGTGCAGCATGCACACTTATACTTAGTGTAGTTAAGATTTCGTGTTTTAGATCCTTCTACAAAAAACCGGTACAAGTGAGTGTCCCACATGGAAACATTTTTTCAATTGTGATTTCGAATAGTTGTGCATCCATGATTATGCATATTGCATAGCTATGTCTTTGGTCCTTTGTGCAACTAGTTTTTTCATCACGCAATGGGTATGGGTATGTTGGAATTTCTCTGGCATTCTTAAATTAATTAGTTTTTCTTTAATATTAAGTTAAATTTATTAAAATTGAATATAAATAGGAAAATACATTCCCGCAACTCCACCATTCAAATAGTTATCATTGTTATCAATAATAGAATATTGTTATGCATTGATAACCTTGATAACTATTAGACTAAGTATTTTTGTGCGGGGGATATACTTGTGCAGAGGTGCAGGAGATATGCATATTGTCTTCAGAGTTTATTAGTCCTTCTACATGCCTATACCTTTGTGGAGTTGCGGGGGTGTAGAGTGTGGATTATGTAGTTTGCAAGATAGATCATTGATTTATAGTAATTGTTGTGTTTTAGTCTTTATGTGGAGAACTGGCACACTTTTTCCTCACACATTGTTGTACTTTCACACTTCCGCATTTCACATGGTTCCACATCTCTAATTGTGATAAGAAAAGTAATTTGTAATATAGATCATTGATTTATAGTAAATTAATTTTCTATATTTTAGAAGGAAAGAGTAGGAATTGTGTCAGTCTATTTTGAATATTCACAGGGCTCAAAGATACATAGTGCTAAGTAGACCAAGTATAACTATATGGACTTCATAGCTATGAAGGACTAGCATAGGGACTGATAATAGAGCAAGCATTCGGTTAGACTATTTTGAATCCTTGTGTAGCCTGCACACTTATACTTAGTGTAGTTACGATGTTGTGATTTTTTATCCTTTTGTCAAGAACCGATACAGGTCAGCATCTTGCATGGAGACACTTTTGGAGCTATGATTTCGAATAATTATGCATCTGTGATTTTGCACATCACATAACTATGTCTTTGGTGCTTTGTGTAGTTTGGTTTTACGTCGTGCAGTGGAAATTTGGTATGATGGAAATTATTTGGCTTTCTTTGTTGGCCCTTGGTCAGGTATTATGGAAGAAAGTGAATATTAAGGAAGAATAAAGACAAAGTAAGAAGTGCATGGAAGGAACACAAACCGAGGAAGGGTTGAAGTGGTTAAAGAAGCATAAAAGAAGGAATGAAGTAAAGGAAATCAAACCATTGAAAGAGAAGATCAAGGAAGACAAAGAAACAAAGAATATAGATCGTGGACAAGTCAACAAGCAGAAGAAGACACTAATGGGTGCTTTGAAGCACCTCGTGGAGAAGAAGGAAGAACAGGTCGGTGAAGTCCTTAAAATGAGGGTTATGGCACCTAAGGTTTTCGACACCTACGATTTTGGCATCTGGTCTTTGGTCTAGGGTTTCTAAGAGTCATGGAATGATAAATAGAGGTCTAGAAGAGTGAGAGGGAGTGGTGATGTTGGGATGTAGAAGTTTCAAGTTTTAGAATATTATTTGATTATGGGTCTTCAGTTGGGTGCAAAGATTTATTCTACAGCTGGGTGCGCAGGGAAAGGAAATAAAGACGAAGAGAGAGAAGGATTTGTAGCTATGTGTAGATAGAACTGTATATTTTCATATATTTGATCAATAAAAATAGTTTTGTGGACATAACCCTAGGGAGGGGGTGAACCACGTAAAATCTTGTTGTTCGATGTGGTTGATTTTGTGTTATTTTCTATTTGTTATACTGTTATTGCATTGTTGTTTTCCCTACTGAAGATAAGAGATATAACTAACTTCGTGAAGTTAAGCATAATATTGTTAATAATCTCTAGGTTATCTGCATTTTTTTTCTAGAATCATCTTGCATTTCCTCTGGTTTTAGACACATGTGTCCTGCAACCCCCCTATTGCTACTTCGGGTGAGACTTCATCTTCTTCACAGGTGCTTCCATAAGGGCTAGTAGTTAGGGTTTGTTGGTGCATTGTTAGAGTTGAACCCTGGGTCTACCCCTATTCCAATAAATGGTTCCATTGTTGGGACCGAGATCTTCTTGATTGAATGTCAAGGTGGTTTCCATCAAAGACGGAGATTCAGAAGTTTCATATCCCAGAACAAGAACCCTAGCATTAGTACAAAAGACTGGTTGGAAAGGTACATCTTTACTGATGTTCACGAGATTTTATTTGTTGGATTTCATCAAGAGTTGTATAAGTGGTTAGCCAGACTAGCAGACACTCAGTTTGAAATCAGATCTAGACCACCTATGGTTTGGACAGTGGCGTTGATTAAGAAAATCAAGAAAGTCGAAAACGATGTGTCTAGAGCAGTGTATCTCTGGTTTGATAGCACTATTGGAGGATACATTATTGAATTTGCTATCGACGGATTAGAATCATATAGTCAAGTAGAGAGGTATTTCTTCAAGGGGCCTAGAGGAAAGTTTCTACACTTTTTGAAGATTAAGATGCTATTGCATTAGAGAAATATCTTGAATATACAGAAATCAGTTGGATTTTAAAGCTAACATTCAAAAATGTAGACAATGACAGTGATGCAGAGGCTGGACACACACACAGTGGGAGATCATTCAGAAAGGTTCCTCTTGTGAACCTGTTTAAGTAGAGTTACGGGCCATTGGCACAATACAAATATTTCTACAGTGGAGAAGAAGCAGGGCGATCAGACAAAGAGTATTCAAAGTTCACAAGGTCAAAGGAAGTAGAGACTGAAGAACTTCGCCGAGAAGAACCAAAAACTTCAGGGACTGCGCCTACTGTCAAAGTAAGTATTACTACTCCTCCTATTGTTTTAGCAGCATTAAGTAATCAGAGTAATCATAGCACTCAGAGTATTGTTACAAGCAGTTTAGTACATACTTAGTCGAGAAACCAAGGAAAATCCATGGCATATGAAATGAGGTTACCCATTTTCAAAGGAGATGGATCTGAGGATCCTGACCAACACTGGTTCTTATGAGAAACTGTATGGAGCATTAAGTAAGTCACTGACGAAGATGTTAAGAGAGATTAGTTTAGTACTACCACAAGGGATCGTGCATTGAGCTGGTATATTAAGTTTGTTATAGGATATGTACAGCCTAAACCACTGAATGAAATTAAGACTACGTTGAGTGCAGAGTTCAAGAAGCCTAAGTCAGAGTTGCAGTGCATTACAGAGTTTAAGGAAATCAAGTAGAAGGTAATTGAACCTGTTTGGGAATTTGATCATACGTTTAAGACCTTGAAAACCCATTTAATTTTTTAGATTCCAGACAAACAACATAAGGAATGGTTCATCATTTCCCTCCTGCCACACCTTAGAGTTCCTATGATGCAACAGAAGGTTGCTTCGCAGGCTGAGGCATTAGAGATTGCCATGAAACTAGAAGCAGCCCCTATAGGAGAATCCAGTCTAGGTATGAGTCATACTTTGAATCAATTAACTAGTTTATCTTTACAGGTTGAAGAAATGAAGAAAGATAAAGGAAAGGAGAAAAGATAAGACATATGGTGTATCAGATGTAAAGCAAAGGGTAATGACAAAGAGAATTGTCCTTTATTTAATGAATACTTGGCCTCTGAAGATCCTAACCCTTTGAACAAGGCTACTTTACCATGGTGCGAGGTATGTAGAGCTATACATCACCCTAGTGAATGTTATTATATGCAGAAATATGTCCAGACACCCACCAATCTTTATTCTACATTTTTCAAATCTGTGGGGCATGATGAGAAGGACTGTAGGGATTATGACCTCATGCATGAAAGTTCAAGGGATGCATATAGAATTCAAGGATGATTACAGCAAGAAGGGAATGGTGCATAGTTCAATTCCCTGGGAAGAGGAAACTTCAATCCTTGTGGTGGGTTCAAAGGAAGAGGACGAGGAGGAGGCATGGGTTGAGGTTGAGGCCATATTATTTTCTATAACTATGCCCATATAGGTCATTTGGCAAGGTATTGTTATAACCCTTGCTTGTAACTACTGTAATTCATTTGATCATGTCATTGAATATTGTCTAGTATTGTTAGCCAAAGTTCAGGAAAGACGGGGTGGAAACCAACAAGTCCAACTAATATCAGCTTAAAATCGCGAGGAGGAACCCAGAGTCACTATCATTACTAGAGGAGGTGTTGTCATAGGATAAGACAGGGTGACTCTAGGAAAGAATACATATGGATCAGGGATTAGAAGAGCTTCAGAGAAGGCGCCATGGTTTGATCCCAGGAAAGAAAAGCATACTTTTGAAAAAGCAAGAAGAGAATTTGTAGGTGAACAGGATTCTTCATCTAGAGCAGAACCAGAATTAAGGGAATGTGAAATGCCTCCAGCGTTTGATCAGTCTGCCCTACCTAGACAGGGAAAAGAGGTAATCAAGCTTGTGGACTTCTTGTATACTTGTATTAATTTGATTAAAGATGAAAGAGTTGTGCAGGAACTACAACACCTGATAAGACAGTATGAAATTGGAAGAGTATATCCTCTGCTCAATAGAGATGTGAATCAAATATCTAGAAAAAGGAGGACAAGAAAAGAACTACACCTTAGTTCTCAGATTGGAGACTACGACATAGACTATGTGGTCCTCGACCTGGGATCAGAAGTAAATGTTATGACGAAGCATACTTGGGAATTGATGGGAAAACCTAAATTGATTTACTCTCCTATTAGGCTCAGGATGTCTAATCAACAGGCAGTGAGCCCCTTTGGAAGACTAGAGCATGTCCCTGTAGACATTGACGGAGTGAGGACATTTTCATACTTTGAAGTGATTGATATTGTTGATGATAGTTTTCCCTATCCTACCTTATTGTGTATTGATTGGGATTTAAACAATTTGATTGTTGTTGACCTAAAAAAGAAAAGAATGACATTTGAAGGTGATGGCCTTAGGGTCATTGCACCTCTTGATCCCGATGAAGGTCCCAAATACATGGAACCTATAAGAGAAGAAGAATGCGCCTATGAGCTAGAGAAAATATATAAACTAATAGTAGGACAACAAGATTATATTAGCCCTACAGCAGATGGAAATCTAAGTTGGTAAAGTGAAAGTGCATGTTCTTCAGATTCAAAAGAAGCATTGGAAAATTGGCATAACAGAATGTATGAAGTCTCTACACGGAGGTGTGCCAGATTGACCAAAGTCATTCGCTGGATTCGCACAGAAGTAAGTAATCTTCCTACATTTGATGGCTTTAACAATTTAGAGACATTTCTATTCGAATTTGAAGGAATTGTACCAATACAATAGAGGTTGTTGGCACTAGATGAAGCCTTGAAAGAAACGACAGCTAGATGGTGGGAAACACACAAGAAGAACACCGCAGAATGGGTACAATGTCGCACCTTGTTTTTAGTGCTCTTTTCAGACCAAGATGAAGGTTGTGAATTTTGATACATAGGTCATAGTTTTCATAAGAACCATGTGTGAAGTTGTGAGGAAGCCTGGAGAAACATTCCTAAATAATAATGGTTACATAAGTTCATTAACACCTTAGATACTATGCCTATCAAATGGTATCTTCAAGAAGAACTGGAATTAGCCACTACAGATTGGTATGGTATGACCCAAAACTTTATAGCTACGTTCCTATTTGAAAGTCAGCACCCCACAGTAGATCAAGCTTTACAAATTGTAAGGCAGAAGGTCTTTGAGGAAGCACCTAACCTCCCTCTTAAACAAGAAGAATATGAATGGACTGTAACTCTTATGGACTGTAACTCTTCAGGGGTTACATGGTTGTTATAATATTAATACTGATGAGGATGATGACCCTAGGAATGTGAACATTTCATAAACTCAAGGACAAAGAGATATAGAAGGGTCAGGGATTGAATTACCTTTTTTTGGGCAGCCAATTAAAATTAGGAAAGTCAATATTGGAACAGAGCAAGAACCTAAGTTGGAAAATGTTGGAGAGTATTGAGATGATGTTACTATTAGTAAGATTATAGAACTATTGCATGGGTATCAGAACTTGTTTCCAACCAAGTTCACAGACATGAAAGGAATTAAATGACCTATGGGAGAAATGAATATTCCTTTGAAAGAAGATGCAAGGCCTGTCAAGCAGAGGCCTTACAGGCTGAATCCCAAGTACAAGCAGCAAGTTAAGATTGAATTAGATAGAATTCTAGAAGCAGGAATCATAGAACCAATTGAAGAATCTGAATGGATCAGCCCTATGGTGGTCCAAGATAAGAAGTCAGGAGAAATCAAAATCTATGTAGATTTAAGGAAATTGAATGATGCATGTTTACATAATCCATTTCCTACACCTTTTACTGATGAAGTTATAGATAATGTAGGAGGACAAGAAGTTTATTCATTCACAGATGGATTTTTAGGCTATCACCAGATCGGAATTGTTAAGGAGGACAGAAATAAGACTACATTTCCAACATAATGGGGTTCTTTTCAGTACATTGTGATGCCTTTTGGTTTGAAGAATGAACCAACCATCTTTTCCAGGGTGGTGGTCAAATCATTTAAGTAATTTTTACATACGTTTTGGGAGGCATACTTTGATGACTGGACCGTTTTTAGTCTACTGAAAGATCATATTGAATGTTTGAGATTAATATTAGATAAGTGCAGACAATGTCAGATTTCCCTGAACTTGAAGAAGTGCATTTTCTTATCACCTTTTGGAGTTTTGTTAGGAAACATTGTTTGTAAACAGGGATTATTGGTAGATCCTTCCAAGATTGCTATCATTGTCGACCTACCTCCTCCTACTTCGGTTTGACAGTTGCACACTACATTGGGATACACTGGATATTATAGAAATGTTATTAAGGTTACATACAGATAACAACACCCATGGAAAATCTATTAAAGAAGGATAGTAAGTTTCAATGGACATAGGAATGCCAGCACAACTTCAACACACTAAAGGAGAAAATGGTCACTGCGCCTATTTTGGTTTTCCCAGATTGGAGTAAGGAATTCCATGTTCATGTTGATGCTTCATCCATTGCATTAGGAGCATTTTTAGCACATCCATGTGCAAGAGATATTGACCACCCTATAGCCTTTGCTAGTAGGAATCTTTCTACATCTAAAATGAATTATACTACCAATGAATTACACACTACTTGTTGGGAGGACATTTTAAGATGTTCACTGATCATTCGGCATTGAAGTACTTAGTCAACAAGCTAGTGTTGGGGGGAATAATATGTAGATGGATACTATTATTCCAGGAGTATGATTTTGAGATCGTGGTCAAGACAGGAAGAATAAATAAGGGACCTAACCACTTATCCACGTTAGAACATGGAGAGGAACCTACTAGTTTGGATGATACACTACCAAATGCACAATTGTTGGCCATCAAAAAAGTTGATGATCACTTTTCCGAGATAGTCTAGTTCCTGTCCACATGAATGGCACCTCTCAAATATATAGTTATTCAGAAGAAACAGTTGGTAGTCCACACTACATATTTTCAACTTATAGCTGGACAGTTATATAAGATGGGACCAAATAATATCTTAAGAAGATGTGTTATGAAGTCAGAAAGACAATTGATCCTTGCAGAAGCACATGAAGTCATCGCAGGAGGACATTATGCAGGGAAAGAAATAGCGTAGAAGTTTCTCAGAGCTAGCCTCTGGTGGCCCACTTTACATAAAGATGATAAGGAATAATACAGAGCTTGCGATGTATGTCAAAGAATAGGGAAGCCTTCTATAAGGGATGAGATTCCTTTAGCTCCTCAGTTAACTTTACAGGCATTGAGAAATGGGCTATTGACTTTGTGGGACCTATCAACCCACTAGGAAAGCACATGGGAGCTCGATACATTATCACTACTACAGAGTATTTGAACAGATGGGAAGAAGCAAGAGCACTTAAGGATTGTAGTGCAACTACAGCTGCGCAGTTCAAATTTGAGGATATCATAGCCAGATTTGGATGTTCGGAGATCCTTATGAGTGATCAAGGCACACACTTCATTCACAAAACTATTGAAGCCTTGACCTAGGAGTTTGAAGTTCACCATCATAAGATCACACCATACCACCCAGAAGCGAATGGTATAGTCAAATATTTCAATAAGATCTTGAAGACAACACTGACTAGGATTTGTAGTGTTAAAAGAGATGATTGGGATTTGAGAATTTTAGCTGTGTTATGCGCTTATTGAACTACTTGCAAAAATATAACAACACAGACTCCCTTTAATTTAGTTTAAGGCCTGGAAGTAGTAGTACCTATGGAATATTTGGTTTATAGTTTAAGAATTGCATCATTTACAGGTATGCATGACACCAGCGTTGTTCAAGATAGGATCCTGCAGTTTACAGAATTAGAGGAAGACAGGTTCATTGCAGGATTTCATTAGTAGGTACAAAAAGAACGAGAAAAGGATTACCATGACAGACGTATCAAGAAGAAAGCATTTAAACAAGGAGATTTGGTACTTTTATACAACAACAAGTTCATGAAGTATTCAGGAAAGTTCAAGACACACTAGCTCGGACCATTCAAGGTTGCCTATGTTACAAAAGGTGGAGCTACATAGATGAAGACTCTTAATTGAGAATGGAAGGATGGTTTAGTAAATGGAAGTTGGTTGAAGTTGTATTATGAAAACTAGTTGAATCACAACTCTCAATAAAAGAAAAGGAAGAAGGTTCTAGGTACCAAGTGCAGTTGAAATTGGATACTACAATCTACACACGATATGGAGGGACAGAGTAGAAAGCACAAGCTGCTCTGCGTAGCCTGCATTTGAAGTGAGACAGAAGACTCAACCCTACAGAGACTTGGGATGAGTCACATGTGAGTGTTGGGGGCATGTTGGCCCTCAATCAGGTATTATGGAAGAAAACAAAGATTAAGAAAGAATAAATAAAAAATACGAAGTGTGCAGAAGGCACACAAAACAAGGGTCAAACTGGTTAAAGAAGCATAAAAGAAGGAACGAAGTAAAGGAAATAAAACCATTGAAAGAGAATATCAATGAAGAAAAAGAAGCAAAGAAGATAGATCGTGGACAAGTCAACAAGCGGAAGAAGAGACTAATGGGTTACTTGGAGCACCTCACAAAGAAGAAGGAAGAATAGGTCATTGAAGTCCTTAAAATGCGGGTTAGGGCACCTAGGGTTTTCAGACCCTAGGGTTTTGGCACCTGGACTTCGGTCTAGGGTTTCTAAGATTCATGGAATGATAAATAGAGGTCTAGAAGGGTGAGAGGGAGTGGTGATGTTGGGATGTAGAAGTGTCAAGTTTTAGAATATTATTGTATTTTGGGTCTTCATATAGGTGTGAAGATCTATTCTGCAGCTAGGTGCGCAGGGAGAGGAAATAAAGAGGAAGACAGAGAAGGATCTGCAACTGAGTGCGCAAATAGAACTATATATTTTCATATATTTGATCAATAAACACAGTTTTGTGGATGTATCCCTAGGGAGGGGGTGAACCATGTAAAATATTGTTGTTCTATCTGGTTGATGTTGTTTTATTTGCTATCTGTTATACTGTTATTGCATTGTAGTTTTCCTTACTGAAGATAAGATATATAACTAACTTCGCGAAGTTAAGCATAATATTGTTAAGAATCTCTAGGTTATCTGCGTTGTTGTTCTGGAATCATATTGGATTTCCTCTGGTTGTAGAAACTTGTGTCCTGCAACCCCCCTATTGCTACTTCGAGTGAGACTTCATCTGTTTCGCAGGTGCTACCATAAGGGCCGCTAGTTAGGGTTTGTTGGTGTGTTGTTAGAGTTGAACCTTGGGTCTGCCCCTGTGACAACATTCTTAAATTAATTAGTTTTTCTTTAATATTAAGTTAAATTTATTAAAATTGAATATAAATAGGAAAATACATTCTAGCAACTCCATAATTCAAATAGTTATCTATGTTATCGATAATAGAATATTGTTATGCATTGATAACATTGATAACTATTATACTAAGTGTTTTTGTGTGGGGGATATACCTATGCAGAGGTGCATAAGCTATGCACATTTTCTTCAAAGTTTATTAGTCCTTTTCTAGGCCTATACATGTGTGGAGTTGTGGAGGTGTGGATTTGTGGAGGTGTGGAGTGCGAACCATGTAATTTGCAAGATAGATCATTGATTTATAGTAAATTCATTTGTTATGATTTAGAAGGAAAGAGTAGACATTATGTTAGTCTATTTTGAAGACAAATGGGGCTTAGAGATATATAGTGCTAACTAGACCAAGTATAGCTATCTGGACTACATAGTTGTGGAGGACCAACATAGGTATTGATAGTAGAGCAAGAATTTGGTCAGAATATTTTGAATCATTGTGCAACCTGCACACTTTTACTTAGTGTAGTTAAGATGTTGTGTTTGTTATCCTTCTACAAGGAACAAGTACAGGTCAGCATCATGAATGGCAACACGTTTGCATCTACAATTTCAAATAGTTTTACATCTATGATTGTGCACATCGCATAGCTATGTCTTTGGTGCTTTGTGTAATTTGTTTTTTCTTCGCCCAGTGGATATTTGGTCTGTTGGAAATTCTCTGGCGTTCTTAAATTAATTAGTTTTTCTTTAATATTAAGTTAAATTTATTAAACTTGAATATAAATAGGAAAATACATTCCTGCAACTCGACAATTCAAATAGTTATCAATGTCATCAATAATAGAATATTGTTATGCATTTATAACATTGATAAATATTATACTAAGTGTTGTTGTGAAGGGGATATACATGTGCAGAGGTGCATAATTTATGCACATTGTCTTGAGATTTCATTAGTTCTTTCTCATTCCTATACTTGTGCGGATTTGTGGACATGTGGAGTGCGGAGTATATGTTCTTAAATTTCATAAGCTAAAATATAATAAATGAAAATAAAGTTACATATCAAATTATGAAGCAAGCATCCTTATCCTAGTTGATAAGTGTTTAGATTTGTACAATACTATAGGCAAATAGAAATAATTATTATTTTAATGTATTGGTTATCATTATGGTTGTCAATGTGTCATAAGTTTTTTACTATCTTACTCTAGCATCTTCAAAGACATATTATCCTGGACTATTTTATCTTCAATTTGATTAAGTAAATTCTTGGTTGGGAATGGAGGAGTCATTGTAGGAGAAAGCCTATTACTAATCTCTCTTTAATGTATGCATGTATTTAAAAAAAAACGTCAAATATCCCTCGACACGTCCCTAATTTTAAACTAAGTGTCAAACAAACTGTCAAATATCCCTTGAGACGTCCCTAATTTTAAACTAAGTTTCAAACCAAATAATAAATTAACTAGGGGCTTTACGAAATAGTTACATGGCTTGTTCACATTGAGTTGTTTAAAATTATTATTGAGCTTATGCAGTTTCTGGTATAAAATGAAAGATCAGTCAAAAATAATAGAAATATAGCTTATCCTTTGAAATCAAAGGAGCATACATGGATTTTTTGTAACGTATCATTCATTCAAGGATTTATTTTGTGATAAGAAACTAAAACTGCACACTTTCCAATGAAAATTCCAAGGAGCCATAGTATGTATTTATAGGGATTGTATTCTTGCAGATTTTCTCATCATAACTAATATACCTATATGGAGGATATACATGTGCGGAAGCAAGGAAGCCATATCTTGGTTTTTTTGTGATGCAAGAGCATCGCCATCGGCATTTAAAGAATCCAGGTGGAGGACAACTCAGCACCCAATGCGTAAATTTCAAATTGTTTTTGAATTCCAAGGAGGGCGCATTTTTCTATTTTGAAAGGATTGTAATTTAAAGATTTCAAATGTTTTAAGGTTTGAGCCATCACATAAGGCCGCCAAGGATTGCAATCATTTTAATTAGTAGATAAGGTTGTACATATATTGACTATCGACTCATATCTAAATGTAATTTCCATTTAATGTAATAGTCCTTAGTGGATGAATGAATTAACTATGATAGGATATCTCTAAAGGTATTCTGGAGGGAAGGATCATGAATCCTCTCCATGTATAAATATATGTATTATATGCCCAAATGAGGTTGTTGAATATTTTTATTGTTGTTGAATGTTATTGCTATTGAAGCTGAGAGAGTTGTTGAAGCTTATGAAGAGTTGCAGAGAGTTGTATGAGTCTATGTACATATTTTACTGAATGAATACAAGCAAAGATGTTTGATTCCAAATGCATGGTGTTGTGTTCATCTAAATTATTTGCATACATGTGATGTTTCCTTATGCTCTCTGTGTTTGATCTATTTATGTATCTTTTATGCATGAATATGTTTTTCATGGTTAAGTGTGGAAACCTTTGATGTTTCTCTAAGTTTCATTTGTTTCTCTTCTGAGATTCTTGGTGCAAGGAGTGCATAGGACGAGTCAAGATAGAATTAGAAGCTCAGAAGAGAAAACATGAATTTACAGTTGAAGTGCAAGGAGTGCACAGTTGTTTAGTTGAAGTCCAGAGAGTGCACAATTTCTTAGAGGAGAGAAAATATTTGATAATACCCATGCAAGGAGTGCATCAGGAAAACACTTTTTTTAAGTGTTGAATAAGTTTCAGAGGAGACGAACGCAAGAAGTGCGTAAGGGAGATTTTCTTCAAAAATATCTAAGTCCAAGAATTTATCAGAAGTTCCATGGATGCAAGGAGTGTGCTAGAGGTCTGAAATAACTCAAGGAACAAATCTCATAAGAGATAGTGAGTACAAGTGTTCATCAGGAGGGACTTAGAAAATTTCTAAGTCAAAAGCTTTAAAGTGCCAGAGGAGCTCACAAGAGGGCACTAGAGATCCCATTTATCTCGTGCACTCAAGCTCATGAAGGATAGCGGTCAGACTATTCAAGGAGGAAAAGATTCATTGTTTAAAAGTTGAACAACTAAGATGTGCTCAGGAGCATCCATGGTATTTTGTCACTCTTAGATCTGGAGAAGCAGCACGAGGTTTAACCCTGTAAGTAATTAAGACTTTTCACATCCGTACAAGTCATGAATCAAGTTTAAAGGAGGATTTATTGAGGATCGAAGATTACAGTCAAGAACCATTCGGGTGTTTACAGGAGAGTGGACAGTCGTTGGATTAGGAGGAATTGCGTGGGATTTAATAGGTGAAGTCCTTCAGACTTCGTGCATTCATAATATTCGACGTGCGGAGAAGTCAAGACCCCCAAAGTCCCAAAGGCCGGAGTGAATCGTGGTCATCCAAAACCCGAGGACATGGAATTCACTTGGGTCGTCCATTGGAGAGGACATGTGTTGTTAGATTAGAAGGTCGGAAGAATAAATACTCCGAGAGATTAGAAAAAATGGAGTTGACCTGGACCGTTGATCATAGGGAGGACACGCAGAAGAAGATCAGGAGGTCTGGAGGTATGACACTCTGAGGGGAAATAGAGCACAGTTTTGTTTGGAATATCAAAGGCCCAAAGGTCAAATTCAATCCCAGCCATCCATTGGACAGGAATTGTGGCACAAGATCTCGCAGTTCTAGGACTTGTCACTTCAAAGAAATTGAATCGTCGTGTATATAGGGACGACTCTCAAAATTTCAAATTCATGCTAGTCGTCAATCTAGGACGGGACACGTGGAGGAAGGATAATCGTTCGACATTTCGAGGTCTGGAGATACGAGAATTCATGTCTATTGACAACCAAAGCAAATCATCGAAGCCTAAAGAGAATTGATCTAGACCATCCATCAGTTGGAGCATTGTGTACCGTCGATCTGAGACTCGGCAAAATTACCTTTTTGACAATCTAGGAGAGTTGTAGAAAAGGGCGTTGTGAAGAAATAATTAGAGCCTGAAGACAAAATCTAATTCATCAATCTCGATGATCATTGTGGACCATTAATCTACCAAATTAGTGTTTGGTAGTTCATAGAATTTGTGTTGGGAGATAAGAGGATAGAAAGGTCTCGAAGTCTCGAAAATTTTGGGGATTGAAGTTTGGCCCTCAGTCTCCGACGAGGCTTTGTCAGCACTTGGGGACACCCGAAATGAAAATTTACACTCGGGAAGAAGGTTTTTAAGGACTTGTGCATTAAGATTTGGGGCTTGGAAGGAGCTCGTGAGCTAATTTTAGCTCCCAACTAGAATGATCCTAGACTGGGAGGTCACACGGAATTTGGTAGAGGGAGGGGTCTACATCAAGTGGTATCAAAGACATAATTAAGCTCTGTGTGAAGAAAATTCATAACCATGCCACCAAGAAGATGTAGGGACAGACCTGTAGCAAATCCAACCATGGAATAAGAAATGAGGCAACTATGTGTGAGATTGGATTCCATGGAGACAGTGCAGAGAAGAGAACCCGATGTTGGTGATGTCAATGAAGCTAAGAGTGAAGAAATGGAAGTTGAATAATTTGTAGGAGAAGACAATGCAGAGGAACGCTTGTTGAAATTTGTTGCAAAAATGGAAATCCCGATGTATGAAGGAAACTTGGATGTTAAGGAGTTGTTGGATTGGATAAGAGCCTTAGAAAAGTAATTTGATTATGAATAGATCAAGGATGAAAATAAGGTGAAGCATGTTGTTACCAGACTAAAGAGACATGCAGCGCTATGGTGGGATGAATTGCAAGCCAACTGAAGGCACAAAGGCAAGAAAAAGATAAAAAATTGGGATAGGGTGGTAGCTAAATAAAAAGATAAGTTAAAACCCAAAGACTAACATATCAATATGTTCATGAGATTGCATAACTTGAGACATAAGGGTTTTACAGTGAAAGAGTACATTAAAGAGTTTTACAGATTTAACATCAGAGCAGGACATCGTGAGAGTGATGAGGAAAAGGTTGCCAGATATATTAATGGACTGAGATATGAAATCCAAGAGGAGATCATCATGATGACCATGAGAACGGTGGAATATACTTATCAGTCAGCACTGAAAGTAGAGGATAAGTTGGCCAGGAAACAAATCCAATGCATTAGAGGAAAGACTCCAAGCAAAGGCAAGGGAACTATCCCAGAGAAGTTCTAGAAACCCAAACCTAAAGAAGGAAATTATCATAGTCATACAGAAAGAGGAGGAAATTCCAGAGACGGAAAACATGGTGGAAGAAACTCTTTTTCTTGAGGAAGAGGAAGAGGCGGAGGAGGAGAAGTGAGATGTAATGCATGTGGAAAGACATGGCATATGTCTTGGGAATGTCCTCAGAATAAAAAGAAATAAGGAGGTGGAGAAGTTCACATTTCTGAAGCTCAAAGAAGGAATGTTGAGGCAGAAGCAGTGGAAGTTGGGAAATCCTTCATGATGAGGAAAGTTCTCTTAAAGCCAGAGAAAGATGAAAAAGAGCCAGTTCAGAGAAACAATTTGTTCAGGACTACTTGCAAGACCAAGGGCAGGGTATGCAATGTGATCATAGACAGTGGTAGCACTAATAATTTGGTATCCATGGAAATGGTGTAAAATATGGAGCCAGAGACAACTGCACATCCGAACCCCTACAAGGTAATGTGGCTACAGAAAGGACACCAAGTCATGGTAATTCAACAGTGCAATGTTGAATTAAATATAGGAGGTTATAAAGATGAGATTCTGTGTGATGTAATACCCATGGACGTTTGTCTTGTTCTTTTGGGAATACCATGGCAATTTGATAGAAATTTCATACATGATGGGCGAAAAAATACTTACATCCTTGAGAAAAATGGTCGTACACATATGTTTTTGCCAATGGAGGATAAGAAAGTGAAGGAAGAAGCTATCCCAAGCATACTTCTCATGAATGGGAAGGAACTCTTGAATGAAGTCAAGAAGAAAAATGATATGTAGTTTGTTGTGGTGAGAAAGCCCAGATTCATCCTTACAAGTAATTTTGTGGATGATCTGCTTGTAGAGATTTAGGAATTGTTGGATAATTTTGTTGATATTGTGGTGGATGAGTTACCTCGTTCTTTGCCACCCATTACGATTATTATTCATCACATTGACCTTATTCCATGAGAAAGTTTTCCAAACAAAGAATCATATAGGCTGACACCTCAAGATAATGAAGAGGTCAAGAATCAAGTCCAAGAATTGTTGGATAAGGGTTTGGTCAGAGAAAGATTGATTCCATGCGCGGTACAAACTTTGTTGAGTCCAAAGAAGGATGGAGGATGGAGAATGTGCACAAATTCTAGAGACATCAACAAGATTACCATCAGGTATATATTCCCTTTACCCAGAATGGATGATTTGATGGATTGCTTGAGTGGATCAAATTATTTTTCAAAGATAAACTTGAAGAGTGGCTATCATCATATAAGAATGAGAGAAGGAGATGAATTGAAGACAACATTCAAGACAAATGAAGGGTTCTATGAATGGCTTGTTATTCCATTTGGATTGACAAATTCCCCAAGCACATTCATGATATTGATGAATGAAGTACTCAAAGTCTTCATAGGTAAGTTTGTAATTGTGTATTTGGATGATATCCTAGTCTTCACTAAAATTGAAGAAGAGAACTTAAGGCACTTGACATTAGTGATGAAGGGGTTGCGGCAAGAGAAGTTGCTGATAAATTTGAAAAAATGCTCTTTAATGAAGACAGAACTCATATACTTGGGTTTTTTTATCTTGTCAAATGAATTGAAGATGGATCTAAAGAAGGTGAGGGAAATCAAAGAATGGCCTTCTCCAAGAAGCATATTTGAGGTGAGAAGCTTCCATGGATTAGAAAGTTTTTACAAGAAATTCATCAGGAATTTCAGTGGCATTTGTGCACCTATAATGGACACTATAAAGAAAAAGAATAAATCTTTTAATTGGACAGAGGGATCTGAAAAAAAATTAGAATATTAAAGGAGAAGATAACAGAAAAACCTATTATGGTTCTGCCATATTTCAAAAATATATTTCAAGTGAGGTGTGATGCAAGTGGAGTAGATATTGGTGTAGTATTGAGCCAAGACAATAAGCCTATTGATTATTTCAGTGAGAAGTTGAATGAACCTAAGAGAAAATATTCTACATACGATAAATAGTTTTATGTTGTGATACAAGCTCTGAAAAAGTGGAGTCACTATCTCATTCCAAAGGAGTTTGTTTTGTATAGTGATAATCAGGCTTTACAATTCATAACAAGATAGGAGAAATTGAACCAAAGACATGCTAAATGGGTAGAATTCATGCAGAATTTTAATTTTGTTATTAATAACATTAGTGGTAGCGCTAACAAAGTTGTTGATGCTTTGAGCAGGATATTTCTGATTATGCAGGAATTTCAAGTGGAGACCATCGGGTTTGAACACCTTAAGGAAATGTATCGTGAAGATACAAATTTTAAAGAGGCTTATGAAGCATGTGAGAACCCTTTGCTAAGGGATAAAATCTAGTGGATAGAGTATCTAATTCAAGATGGACTTTTGTTCAAAGGAAGCCAACTCTGTATTCCAAAATTCTTAATGAGAGACAATGTGTTGAAGGAAAAACACAGTGGAGGATTGGTTGGACATTTGGGCCATGAAAATACTTATGCACAATTGAGTTCTTCACACCATTGGCTAGGTATGAGATCCGATGTGAAGAAATTTGTGGACAGATGTAGAGTCTGCCAGTATGCAAAAGGGAAGCAACAGAATATTTGTATGTATCAGCCACTGCCTATTCCAGACAAGCCATGGGATGCCATAAGCATGGATTCTGTGTTGGGATTTCCAAGAACCCAGAGGGGGAGTGATTCCATATTTTTTGTGGTGGGTAGATTTTTAAAGATGGCACATTTCATACATGCCAGAAAAATAATGATTCTACTCACATAGAAAATTTATTTTTCAAGGAAATTGTGAGATTGCATGGCTTTCCCAGAAGTATAGTTTCAGACAGAGATACCAAGTTCCTGGGACACTTTTGGAGAACCCTATAGAAAAGAGTGGGGACAAATTTATCCTTCATTTCATCATATCACCCTCAGACAGATGGATAGAATAAGGTGGTAAACCGAAGCTTAGGGAATTTATTGAGGATTTTGGTCACTGAACATCATAACCAGTGGGATCAGATTCTGCCCTAGGCAGAGTTTTCTTATAATGATTCTCCAAACAGAAGCACTGGAAAAATTCCATTTCAAATAGTGTATCGAATGCATCTCAAAGGAATTTCAGAGTTAAGGGATTTGAAACATGATGAGTTCATAATTGCATGAGTAGAAGACTTTACTACAGAGATGCATAAGCTTCATGATCAGTTAAAGAGACAGTTGCAGGAGAGCAGTAAAAAGTATAAAATCCAAGTTGATCAGAAAAGAAGAGAGGTTCATTTTAAAGTTGGAGATAAAGTTTTAGCACACCTAAGGAAAGAGAGGTTCCCAAGGGGAACATATAACAAATTGAAGATGAAGAAAATAGGACCATGTAAAATCCTCAGAAAGTTTGATGCAAATGCATATGAGATTGAGATGCCAGAGGATGTGGGAATATAACCCATATTCAATGTTGTATACTTGCACCCTTACATGATGGATGATACAGGAGGATTAGATGATCAAAAGGAGATTCAGTGGGAGAAGCATATGCCAACAACAGAAAATCCATAGATGGAGAAGATCATAGATCAGAGGATTGGTAAGAAGACCAGGAGGAAGACTTATTGTGAGTACCTCATGAAGTGGAAGGCTCACCAAGCATAGGATGCTAGTTGGGTCAATGAATATGATATTCAAAAGCATGTAAACACAGTGCAGGAGCTCATGGACATGAGTCCATGAATTTTTTTGGCCAGAGGAGTGCGATGCAGGAGCATCACCATCAACATTTAAAGAAGCCATGTGGAGGACAACTCAGAACCCAACGCGCAGATTTCAAAATGTTTTTGAATTCCAAGGAGGGTGCATTTTTATGTTTTGAAAGGATTGTAATTTAAAGATTTTAAATTTTTTGAGGATTAATCCATCACATAAGGCCGCCAAGGATTGTAATCATTTTAATTAGTAGATAAGGTTGTACATATACTGAGTATCAACTCATATCTAAATGTAATTTTCATTCAATATAATAGTCCTTAGTAGATGAATGAATTAATTATGATAGGATAGCTCTAAGGTAGTTTGGAGGGAAGGCTCAAGAAGCCTCTCCATGTATAAATATATGTATTGTATTCCCAAATGAGGTTGATGAATATTGTTATTGTTGTTGAATGTTATTGTTATTGATGCTGAGAGAGTTGTTGAAGCTTATTAAGAGTTGCAGAGAGTTGTATGAGTCTATGTACATATTTTACTGAATGAATACAAGAAAAGAGGTTTGATTCCAAATGCATGGTGTTGTGTTCATCTGAATTATTTGAGTACATGTGATGTTTATTTATGCTCTCTGTGTTTTATTTTTTTATGTATCTTTTATGCATGAATATGATTTTCATGGTTAAGTGTGGAAATATTTGATGTTTCTTCAAGTTTCTTTTGTTTCTCTTATGATATTCCTGGTCCAAGGAGTGCATAGAGCCCACAAGGAGTGTATAAGGAAGAGCAAAGATTTGAGAAGACCCATGCAAGGAATGCATCGAGAAAACACTTTGTTTAAGTCTTGAAGAAGTTTCAGAGGAGACGAACACAAGGAGTGTATAAGGAAGATTTTCTTCAAAAATATCTAAGTCCAAGAATTTCTTAGAAGTTCCAGGGATGCAAGGAGTGTGCCATAGTTTTGAAATACCTCAAGAAACAAAGCTCAGAAGAGATAGCGAGTACAAGAGTTCAACAGGAGGGAATTAGAAAATTTCTAAGTCAAAATATTTAAAGTGCCATAGGAGCACACAGGAGGGCGCCAGAGATCCCATTTATCTCGTGTAGTCAATCTCAGGAAGGATAGCAGTTAGAATATCCAAGGAGGAGAAGACTTGTTGTTTAAAAGTTGAATGGATGAGATCTGTTCAAGAGGATCTAGGGTCTTTTGTCACCCTTAGATCTGGAGAAGCAGCACTAGGTTTAACATTGTATGTCATTAATACTTCACGCGTTCTGATAAGTCATGGATCAAGTTTAAAGGAGGAGTTACTGAGGATTGAAGATCTACGGTCAAGATCCATTCGGGTGTTTGTAGGAGAGTGGACATATGTTGGATCAAGAGGATTTGTGCAGGGTTTAATCGGCGAAGTACTTCAGACTTCAGGCATTTGGAAGATTCGACATGCAGAGAAGTCGGGACCCCTGAAATATCAAAGGTCGGAGTGAATTATGGTTGTCCAAAACCCAAGGAAACGTGTTAGAAAATTGTGTGCTCAGATGGATTAGCACTTCAAAAGAAGTTAGGAGTGGAGGGACCCCCAAAGTCCTGAAGACCCAGAGTTCATCTAGGTTTTCCATTGGATAGGACATGTTTCAGTAGATTAGAAGATCCAAAGAATAAATACTCTGGGATATTAGAAGGAAGCAGAGTTGACTTGGACCACATGGAGGACACGCGGCAGAAAATCTAGAGATCTGGAGGTCCGGCACTACGGGGGAAAATAGAGCACAATGTTGTTTGGACTCCTGAAGGCTGGAGTCAATCCCAATTGTCTGTTGGAGAGGATGCATGGCACAAGATCCTGTAGTTCGGGGACTTGGCACTTCAGCTAAAGTGAATCGTCTTGTAGATAGGGAGGACTCCTGAAGTCATCCTAGCCATCAATCTAGGAGGGGACAAGTGGACAAAGGATAATATTTCGATGTTTCAGTGTTAGGAGATACGATAAGTTGTGTCGATTGAAAACCAAAGGAAATCATCGAAGCTCGAAGGGAATTGATCTGGATCGTCCATCGATTGGAGCATTGTGGACCGTTGATTTGAGACTCGGAGAAATTAGCTTTTCGGCGATCCAGAAGAGTTGTGGAAAAGGGTGTTATGAAGAAATTGTCGAAGCCCAAAGATTAAATCTAAGTTGTCAATCTCGATGATCATTGTGGACCGTTGATCTAGTTTCTTAGTGTTCAACAGTTCATGGAATTTGTTTTGGGAGATAAGAGGATAGAAAGGTCCTGAAGTCCCGAAACTTTCGGGGATTAAATTTTGTCCCACGGTTTTGGCCCTCGGTCTCCGAGGAGGACTTGTTAGCGCTCGGGGACTCCCGAAACGAAAATTTACACTCAGGAAGAAGGGTTTTAAAGACCTGTGCATTAAGATTTTGGGCTCGGAAGGAGCCTATGAGATAATTTCAGCTCCCTAACTAGAACGATCCTAGACTAGAAGGTCGCACAGACCTTGGTAGAGGGTGGGGTCTACATCATGTTGTGATATGCTTGTGTGGAGGTACGGAAGCTATCTCTATGTCTATTATATGCTTTTGTTTTTATTTTTGATTTTTTATATAATTGATAGCATTGATATTATTAAGTAACATTTGATAAAATTGATAGCATCAATAAAATTGCATATTATTAAGTAATATATTTAATATATATGTTTTTTGAAAAAAAAAATTATAATATAATTATTTTTACATAAAAATTATTAAATTGTTTCATATTATTTCATAAATACATCTAACTATTTTAAATACAAATGAAAAATGACCAATTTTAAACCTTTTATTTTACATATACTAGAATATATTTATTGTAATATTAAAATGAATATCAAAATAAATTTAATATACCTGGGAGTATACCTATGTGGGGATATGCATGTGCAGAGGTGCAGAGTGCAGACTATATGTTCTTAAATTTCATAACCTAAAATCTAAAAAATGAAAATAAATTTACATATCAAATTATGAAGCGAGCATCGTTAGATTAGTTGTTAAGTTGTTAGATTTGTATAGTAGTGTAAGAAGATACAAAGAATTATTATTCTCATGATTTGGTCATCATTCTGGTTGCCATAACTTTTTGAGTATTTTACTCCAATATCTTCAAATAGATATTATCCTGGACTATTTTTTCGTCGATTTTATTAAGTAAATTCTTGGTTGGGAATCGAGGAGGTATTGCAGGAGAAAGAATATTACTTATTTATTTTTAATGTATGCACGTCTGTTAAACAAATTTTCAAATATCCCCTGGGATGTACCTAATATTTTTAAACTAACTATCAAACCAAATAAAAAATCAACCATCCCTCGAAATGGGCCTAATTCTAAAATAATTATCAAACCAAATAAAAAATCAACCAGGGGATTTTCGGAATAGTTGTGTTATCCCTCGATATGTTCCATGTTTTCAATGGAATGACGTTGAGGTACCCCATGAACTAAGACTCACAATGAATCTTAACGCAATGTTTGCAGTAGGTTATCATATGCAAAATTTTGGGTAAGTTTTTTTCTCTCTTAACTAAGTTTTTCTTTGTCTTTTAAAGAACTCTCGGTCTTCAAATAGTCTCAGTCCAGACATCAAAAATTTCAACTTCAAGAGGCATTTGTGCATAAGTGTTTAAAACAATTTGATTTAAAGAGTGAAGGAAATGGAAAATTAGAATAAATACATGATACACATGTGAGTTATTGTTAAGATGGGTCTCACATTCTATGGAAAGAATAATGTATTGATCAATTAATAATTCAACAGTTCCAACAAATGTAACAAAGCATCAAATAGTAAACATCTTCAGACATTTAAATCCATGGAGGTACCCTCTGCACATCATTAAACATATGAAGAAGTGACAAGTGGTCATACATTGAGAGGAAATCACTTCAGTATCATAAGTAATACAATAGGAAGTTATACTAAACATGCCATAAAACTTCTTGTTTGAGATTTTAGTAATGGTGATCTGATACAAGAAGTTAAAATATGAGAGGAATTTCTCTTACAAGAGCACATGCATAAAGAAAAAAGAAATTACAAACTGGAACATAACACAAGGAATGAATCTCTTCAATTTGTAGATTTTAACCTTATACAATTATTTACTAAAAACAGATTTTCAATAAAATAACAGAAAAGATACAATGGAAAATATACAAATTACACAGAGATTTTTTTCCTGGAAACCCAAACCAAGAAAACCATCATATTCTATTACATCTCATCTTACATTGTTTACAATACAATATACATATAGGATCTCGTAGCACCCAAGACCCTAATCCAATAACCTGGATTAGTCAACAACCCTAATTCCTTAACCAGAAATAGAAAACCATCCGTGAAAACCATGTGCCGAAAAAACACTCAAAAATGAATGCAAAAAACTTCCAAATGAACTCCCGCGCATGGGGGATCCATCCCCCCTGTGACCCCCTAGAAAGGGGTCTCTCCATCCCCCTCTAACACCCCTCTTACCCCCCTACACGCCCAGTGCAACATAGACACTAATTCTAACCATGCAAAGTATATAACACATACCCAACATTATCCCACTTGGTGTTTTCTTTGCATACAAGGGGTTGCAAGGTTACATAGTCAACAATTTGTGGTAGTAATTCCCATAGATCCTCTACACCAAGGGAATTTCTCAGTGCTCATAGATTTTGTTAATGAATCTACAACATTCTTCAAAATGTCCACCTTCATCAGCAACACCTTCTTTTCTTCAACCATATCTCTCACAAAGTGATATTGAACATCAATATGCTTCGTCTTTGAATGATAAGTTGGGTTCTTCGCCAGAAAAATTACACTCTGATTGTCACAATATATCCTTACAGCTTTTTGTAATAAACCAATACTTGAAAACAATATTTGTAACCATATTTCTTCCTTGATTGCATGAGTGTTTTCCATGTATTCAGCTTATGTAGTTGAAAGTTCCACTACAAACTATATTTTTCTCATCCAATTGATTGCTCCTCCAAACAGGTTAAGAACATACACACATGTAGATCGTCTACGATCCATATCTATAGAAGTCTACATCCACAAATCCAAGTATGTCCAACACTCTATCCAAACCTAGTCTTCTTTGGTAGCACAATCCATAACTAGTAGTTCCACGCAAATACCTAAAAACTCTCTTTATTGTTTTCCAATGCTCCTTCTCTGATTTTGACATATACTTGCCCAAAACTCCCACTGCATGTGCAATTTTTGGTATAGTACATACCATTCCATACATAAAACTTCCAACTGCACTTGCATATGGAACATGAGGCATGTCCTCGTCCTCTTCATGTGTCTTGGGACACTGATCCACAGATAAATTTACACCTACATGAATAGGGACCCTGACTAGTTTATATTCCTGCATATTAAACCTCTACAATATTGTCTCAACACATTTTCTTTGGTTTAACCATATTTCCTATTTTCCCGATCTCTTTTAATTTCCATGCTCAAAATGAAATTTGCAGCACCAAGATCCTTCATGTCAAATTTAGAGGAAAACTGAGTTTTCACATCCTGGATAATGTCCTTGAGTTTTCCTATCATCAACATGTCATCCACATACAAGACCAAATAAATCAAATGATCACCAATTAATTTGAAATACACATAGTGATCCTCTTTGCTTCTTGTGAATCCAAGTCCCAACATATAAGTATCAAATTTTTTATAGGGACTTTTTTAGCTTTCATACCAATTCCTTATTTCCCTTCACAACAAAGCCTTCCGGTTGCTTCATGTAGATTTATTCTTCCAAATCCCCGTGTAGGAATGTTGTCTTCACATCCATGTTCGAAAACACAGATATTCCAACAGAGGACGAACACCTTTAGTAACCACTCACACAACCAGATCAAAGATCAACACACTGATGTTTTGACGTGGTAAAACCCCTACGGGGAAACATCCACGACCCCAGCCAACGCGGCCACTTGGAGCAGTTTATTAATGAAAAATAAAAAGATTATAAAGAGATTTTACAAGAGAGTTTCTGACAATCTATCATCGTCAAATGACCCTCCATGCTCTTTAAAAAGAGATCATGGACCAGTCATGTGTTAAGCCACAAATCAATGGTCGTTAAGATCGAGGAGAATATGAACCGTCGAATCACTCTATGTCGGGAATATATCATGACCTTCGAATTTCCTAACTACAAATACATACTAATGCATACTAAAGAAACACACTTCTACCTAATGACACATTAGACCAAGTAGATCTTAACTAACTCCTAAGTGTCTAAATATCCTAACATCCGCCCTTAAGAACAACTTGGGATAGGATTGAAGGATTTACAATAGTGACACAATAAGATAAGGAAGGAGGCATTAGGCATTAGATCCTATACCCCCTTAATGACAACTTCATGAACTCCTAACATAGATCGAAGTTTGGAAAACTTCGCTTCTATAAGAGACTTTGTGAAATGTCTACAACTTGATATTCTGTAGGGAAAAAGAGCACTTCAATAACTTTATCATGAATGAACTTTTTGATGAAGTGCATGTGTAGCTCGATGTGCTGCGTTGATGTTGAAGTGGGTCTTTGGTAAGCTTGATGGCACTATGATTGTTTCACCAAAGGTTGGTCGGATGATGTTGTTGGAATCCAAACTCTGAAAGGATCTGTCGAAGCCACAAGGATTCCTGACTTGAATTTACCGCTACTCAGTAGTCTACTTCTGTTGAAGAAAGTGAAATAGTCTTTTGTTTCTTATAGGCCCAAGTGACAAGTCCTGAACCAAGGCTGAAAAACATAACCTGCAGTAGACTTTCGATCATTATGGTCTCCGGCCCAATATGAATCAGTGAAACCAACCAATAAAGGAGTCCTCCCTAAACTGTAATGTATCGTGAACTGAACTGTACCACGGACATAGCGAAGTGTCCTTTTAGATGCTTTCCAATGGATTTCATGGGTTGTTTGGACTCATTATGACCATATTTATCACAAAATTGTAATGTATGTCAGTCTTCTTACTTTTATATTTTTCTCCTTTGTCACCATTAGGAGCAGAAGTTGTGTGAGTGGGTTTGGGACCCTTATATTGTTTGTTGTTGTGGAAAGGATGTTGCTTCTTTGGATTCTTGGTTTTATATTTCTGATGGACGACTAAGGCTTTGTTGGAGGTACATGTAGTGTTGATCACTCCAAGTTGTACAAGATTATCTTTCTCTCTAATCAAAGCATCACAAAATTTCTCAAGACTAGGTTTTTTATAAGTTGTCCCTAGAGCCTCTTACATGGCATAAAAGGTAGATACAAACACAAAATATGAACTACCTAGCTTAGAAATAATAATATAGATGCAACGATCTTCTTCTATCTTTATATTACATTCTTCACATAAAGTTATGAGTGTTTTAAACTTACAAAGATAGTCTTCAATGCAAGAAAATTAATTTGGACTTAAAGTCGGTATTTGATTTTCTAACTGTTGTGCTTGAATAATATTATGTTTACCACACAAAGATTCAATATTTTCCCAAGCTTCTTTGGGTTTATCAATTGATTGAAGGTTGAACCTTAAATCAGAAGAGATGGACATTATGATTAATCCACGTGTTTTTTCATTCCTGTTATCCCATTTTACTTTCTTATCAACATCAGTGGGTGTTGTTTCCTTTCCCAAGGTAATCTGGTACAAGCCTTTACTTCTTAATAAATCCTCCATATGGGATTTCCATTGGAAGTATTTGGTGTTGGTAAGCAAGAGATTACGATTACTTGTATAATTCATATTAAATATGGAGATAATATGGATTTATAAACTGAAACTGATGATCTATATGGAAAGATCTCGAAAAATTAGGCGGTTTTAAAAAAATGGCATTGAAAACGGACTTCAAATGTGAGAGTTATGCCCTTTTTAAAAAAGGCATAAACGGTAACCAAAGGACCACGTGGTGGTGTAATTTCCTTTATGAAGTGACCCTCTTTTATAAAGAGAAGTGGGGATCACTTTTACAATGAAGTTACTTTATAAAAGAAAAGTTTCATGCAAAATAAATAACTCTAAAATAAAATATTAAATCTACTTATAGTGATTCACTTTTATACTTGAAGAGAAATACACTTTACAATTTGAGCATGAACTTTTTCAAAAAAACAGTAACAAAAAGAGAGACTTGAACTCAAGACCTCTTACTTAATAAAGCAACTTTTAA
>JASDQU010108793.1:37437-73898 GCA_032191745.1 Picea mariana | reverse complement strand
TGATCATACAGTTAGGGGGAAAAGGGGTAAGGTAAAGATTCCTTGTTGGTTATGCGAGGAAATTCATCGCACTTACCTTTTCCCTCGTATGGGTGAAGTCTCGAAATGGTCGATCTGATTCCATCATCGGTCGATCCCACTCTTCCCATAGAGAGTGAAGTCGATACCACTCAAGTTCTTCTTGTCACTATAGATTCCTCTGGATAAGGGAGAATTTCACTCATTTCAACGAAACCCCCTCCAAGTACTGAAGTCATTTCCTTTGATTGGAATAGACGGATGCATCCTTGTCTTCCTTCCGACCTTCCTTTTCAAATAATTATGAAGACTTGCAATAATAAATTATATCGTACTATTATAGACAAAGGCACTTATGTCATCATTTTATCCTCAACTACTTGGAAAGTTATTGGTTCCCCTCATCTTGTGTCAGCCACCCATCGTATGATGCTTCATAACAAAAGAACCAATGAACCTTTAGGGATCCTTCCTCAGCTCCCCATTACCTTAGGAGGGAAAAATGTCAGTATTGATGTTATGGTAGTTCAAGGTCCATTAGATTTTAATTTTTGCTTTTGGTAGGACTATGTCTATGCTATGAAAGATAGTGTGCCCACACTCTTTCGAGTGATCCATTTCCCTCATAATGAAAATATTGTGACCATTGACTAGCTTTCATTCGTTAGTCCTGATCTGACTTCCGACCACTTGACTTCCCTAAATGTTCCTTATATGTAAGTGGTATCCCCCCTGCCATAGGTTAATTATTTAGAATCATGTCCCATGTGTTCAAATACAAGTGAGAAGGAGCCTCTCTCTATATGCTTTCCTTATTTAGACTTAGATATAGTAGTTGACATGGTGATCCACTCAATAGGGGATTTGCAGCATGATATCCCCCCCATTACCCCTAATGAGTCCCTTGATATGTATTCCTTCTAGAGTGTTTTTCTTGCATCTAATGAAGACCTCTTGGAAGCCATAGCCAATAACTATGAGCATATTTCCATTTCCTTGTCAAGCTCATTAAAAAATGAAAAAGATACCCATGAGCATAGTTCATTATCTGTTTCAATCTAGTTAAGAAATGAAATGGACCCCCCTCCAGCTGAGTCAAGTATTCTACTAGATCAAGTACTTGAACCTTGATTTCCTCTACCTGTGTCATTTTATTGTCTTTCTTCCTCCATCTTTGGTGAACTTATTCCTATTAGTATCCAGGAGCCTAAACGAGTACAAAAGAAGAGTCGACAAATGAAACAAAGGTTTGGGGGAATATCTCCATGTTGGGTTGCTATATTTTTTGCAGTGAAAGTTCAGTCTAGGTGGATCGAATGACAACTAAAGTCGAGGTGGATTGAAAAAAAGTCAAAGGTTGAGGTGAGTCAAGCTAGTAAAGTCAAAGTCAAAGGTCGAGGTGGTTCAACATGGTAAATACATCGACAACAATTCGAAGAGGTCAACTTACAAGAGGTTGATAGACGAGCATGTGGTAACTAACTAAAGACTGAACAAAGCCTGACTGGTAGTCGACGAGTAATCTGAATTGGTAGTCGACTGTAACATAATCTTGAGATTCATGGGATTTGTAGCCAATGATCTACATGGATCTATAACAGAAAGATGTATGGAATACTGCCTTCAAGTCAAAGAAAGGCCTTTTTGAATGGTTGGTCATGCCCTTTGGTTTGAAAAATGATCTAGCTACTTTCATGAGGATGATGGACAATATCCTATGACCATTCACCAATAATTTTGTAGTGGTGTATCTGGATGACATTCTCATTTACAGCAAGACTTGGGAAGAACACTTGTAGAATATTCAACAGGTTCTGCACACCCTGCGATAGCACAAGCTTTACGCCAATTTGGAAAAATGCTCCTTCGGCATGGATAGGGTCCATTACCTGGGCTACATAGTTGAGTATCATGGTGTACCTATGGATATATACAATATCCAAGTCATCCATGACTGGCCATACCCAACCACACTCACTGAGCTTCGGAGCTTCTTGGGCCTTTCCAATTTCTACCACAGGTTCATGTTGGGATTCTCCCATATTTCATTGGCCCTCAGCCAAATAACCATGGGTGGTGGTAAGGAGAAATTTGCACGGGGCCAGTCCCAACAACAAGCGTTCGATGATTTAAAGCAGTGCTTGTGCTCAACCCTAGTATTTTCACTACCAAACTTGCATCAACCCTTTGAGATTGACATAGATGCTTGAGACTATGTTGTGGGCATCGTTCTCACTTAGCACGGCCACACCGTGGCCTATCATAGTGAGACACTATCAAATGATGTCTGTAAGTGCCCTACTTATGACAAATAAATGTACTCCATTGTGCAAGCCTGCCACCAGTGGAGACATTACATTCTTGGGAATGAGACAATCATCCACACTGATCATAAGCCATTACAGTTCATGCAGACACAAGGAAATTTGCAGAATCACCGCCATCAAAAGTGGTCCACATACTTGCAACAATTCCACTTCAACATCAAGTATAAAACAAGAAGCATCAACCGCATCTTTGATTTCCTCAGTAGACCGCCAGTCGCGGAACTCACCACAGTGCTAGACTCTTGCGGCCATGAGACCTCTGGATGGCCCTAACTCTATGAGACAGACCCAGACTTTGCCACCACCTACCAAATGTTGGGTGCAAATGCAGTTGTCGATAATTTCCATATTCAAGATAGGTTATTTTGTCGTCTAGGCCATATCTGCGTTCCATCAAGAGAGTGAGCGAAGATGATCTGGGAATCCCACTACAATCGGGTGGAAGGACACTTCAACATCGAAAAGACAGTGGCAATACTACAAAAACATTTCTACTGGCCAAAACATCGATAGGAGGTCAACAAGTATATCAGGTCCTGCACTGCCTACACTATTTCCAAACCGACCACTAAGAAACAGGGCATGTACACTCCTCTTCCTACTCCTGACAGGCCATGGGAATCCATCTCAATGGACTACATGTCGAGCCTCCCATCCACCAAGTGGGGAAATGACTGTGTTTTTTTGGTTTTTTATCGCTTTTCGAAGATGGAGATTATGATTGCTTGCAAGAAGAGAATCATAGTAGAGGCCATTGTTAAGATCTTCTTTGAACGAGTCTGGGTACATTTTGGAATCCCACAAACCATTGTCTCAGATCAAGACAGTCGATTTCTCAGCACATGTTGGTCGAACCTCTGGTCACTGCTGGACACCAAGCTCACCAAATATACGGCCTTCCACCCCCAGACAAATGGCCAAACCGAGGTCGTAAATTGAATGATTGTGAATATTCTGCGCATGTATAATTCCAAGCACCCTCGTACATGGGATGAGAGTCTTCCCTATGTCCAACATAGCTAAAATTGAGCCCTGCATAGCTCAAATGACCACAACCCCTTTCAGGTGGGGTTGGCATTCTAGCCATTGGAGCCCATAGATGTTGCACTTCCCATTGTGGTCACCTCGACCGACTCATCTCCTGATCCAACTGAAGCTAACAAAGCCACCTAGTTCATTGATCAGATCCAGCACATCCACCAACAGGTTTAGGATATCCTACATAAGTCCAATGACAAGTACAAGTAGCGCCATGATCAACATCAAGTGCCACATAAGTTTTAGGTGGGCAACAAATTTTGGTTGTACTTGTAGAAAGAACACCTTACAGGACCCCATCGGAAGATTCACCCACTCTATTATGGGTCATACACCATCACCAAGGTTGTGGGGGATATTGCTTTTGAGCTCAACATTCCTCCTTTCCTTGGCTTGCACCCAGTGTTCAACGTGGATCTCCTTCGGCCTTAGTTCCCACCATTATTGTACACCTCATAAATAGCAGAAGAACTGACACCAATAGAGCCTCATTGGCCACCCTATGAAAGTGTTGTTGGTAGTATAATGTATCTGATGGTATGCATTCAACCAAACATTTCCCATGCAATGGGAGTGTTGAGAAGATACATGTCGACACCTAGGAAGGAGCATTGAACAACTATCAAAAGAGTATTAAGGTATTTTTGTGGCACAAAATATTATGCTATATGCTACCAAGGAAAACTTGGAGGTGACAGTGAATTAAATGTACATGGATTTGTCGACGCCGGCTGCTCTGGAGATATGGATCGACGGAGATTGACCAATGGATATGTATTCAAAATGTTCATCGTAGCAATCAACTGGATGAGTAAGTGCCAGGTGGTTATAGGCTTGTCAACAAAAAAAGATGAATACATGGAAGCCACTCATGGAAGAAAATAAGCAATATGGTTGCAAAAGGATCTGTTCAAGAATCGGGTTTGAGTAGAGATCTATGAAGATAAGTGGCGACATTCAAAGGGTAATATTTTTGGAAAAGAACCCAACTTATCATTCTAATACTAAGCACATTTATGTACAATACCATTTCGTGAGAGACATGGTGGAAAGGAACAAGGTTATATTGGAGAAAGTAGACATGTTGGAAAACAATGCAGACTCATTGACCGAGTCTCTGAGTATTGTGAAGTTCTCTTGGGGAAGAGAGGCAATGATAATTGCTTCCCCGGGTCTGTGAAATAAAGTTCAAAAGTCTCTCAGTTTCAACAAAGAAAACCACAAGTGGGAGAATGTTGGGTTGTTATAACCTTTGCAGTGAAAGTTGAATTGAGGTGGATCGACAGTAAGTTGAAGGTTGAGGTGAGTCAACCGAGAAAATTCGAAGTCGAAGTTTGAGGTGGTTCGATATGGTAAATACATTGACATTAAGTCGAAGAGGTAAACTATGAAGAGGTCGACAAGCGGGCGTGTGGAAACCGACTAAAGACCGAATGAAGGCCGACTGGTAATCGATGGGTAATGTAACTTGGTAATCGAATGTAACAAAATATCGATATTTATGAGATTTGTAGCCAATGATCTACATGGATATATAACATATTTTGGGCACCTTGTATTTATGTTTTTTCCTACTATAAATCCTATAAATAAGGCATGTTGTAATGTTGTAAAATATAATAGTTAGATGATGAATGGCTAATTTCCAAGAATCAATAATCGTAGAGGTCGTTGGTCATGTAGATGTAATCCAAATTGGCTATAGGGTTGTTCTTGAGTAAGAAAGAGGGTATGATGTTGATTATGTCTTAGGTGTGGACCAAAGTTAGACATGTAACCTTTTATTCTGAATGAATAAGACAACAAGAGAGCAGAATTCTCAAGGAATGTTGGTTTTCCTGGTTTGGGTTTCCAGGGTAAAATATCTGTGTATTGTGTGTTTGTTGTGTCATTTATTTTCTTGATTGAATATTTCTTCCTCTCTTCTACTATTTTTAGCGTGCAAGTGTTCCTCATTTCCTAACATTCCAACCTCTAGACATCATGTCGGAGTTAAGATGCTAGCTTATAACTCTCATGTTGGGGGCATAGTACCAACTTCTAGGCATCATGTTGGGATGAAAACCTGCTAATGGGTATCACCCGAGCATAGTTTCATTCTTGGTTTCAAGCTTGTTTAAAAATGAAACCAACCTTGAGCATAGTTTATTTTCTAGTTTCAACCTCGCATAAAAATGAAACCAATCCCAAGCACATTTTTTCTCTATTTCAATCTTGTGTAAAAATGAAACCTACCCCGAGCATAGTCTATTTTCTAGTTTCAAGATTGTGTAAAAATGAAAATAACCTCGAGAAAAGTTTTAGTCTCTGTTTCAAGATTGTTTTAAAATAAAGCAGACACCCCAAACATAGTTTCATTCTTTGTTTAAAGCTCATTAAAAAAATGAAGCAAACACTTTGGGCTTAGTCTTTGTTCTTTCTCGTTCTCTCTAATACACAAGAATAAGTTATCGAGTATACCTTTATCATTTTTTTGGGATCATAAATACTATACAAAAAGGGAACTCTATGGAGTCTCCTTTAATCTTTTTTCAAACTCCCTAAACATGAAAAGATTGTCGAGTGATCTTGTTTCCTTTCACACTCGTTAAAGAGATTTGAAAGGGTGTCTATTCGGTGTAAGTTTACCCCTTTTTTGGACCAGATGGATTAATTACAAAAAATGAATACTCTATTCCACCTTGGCTAGAAGAGTTCTCCCTTGTATTTTTTTATCCTTTTTTGGGCTTGGAAGACTAAATTTACAAAAAATCATACCCTTGGAGTCTTCTTTGTCCTTTCAAACTCTATAAATATAAAATGACACAGAAGCATTTACTTTCTTGGGCTCATTAAATCCACGAGACTATATATGGAGTTTTTCGGATCTTTCTAGACTCCTTATATATTGAAAATATCGACGAGCACCATTCTTCACCCCATACTCAAGAGTTAAATCAATGAGTGAGAATATCGAACATACTTTTATTCTCTTTTGTGCTCATTTAAACATGAAATAAGAGAAAACAAGTGGGGTTTTTTTTTCCATCTAGTCATCATCACAAATGGAAATCGTCCATCAAGTCTCCCTTGAAAAATGCACTTGTTTTACATCCATGTACAATACTTGGGTTATTCATTGTCTCTTAGTCATTACCATATCCATGAATTTTTAGACTCCGTCAACTAGTTACTCTTCCATTCATTCATGGCGAGTGTTTTGGTCATTATCAATTCAATGCTACAATGTCAAGTTATTTATCGTGATGATTTGTTCAAGGGAAGTTATCCTGTGTCGGCCATTTTCATTCCTTTAGCCCATTCATCCTAGCCATCCCTGTGTCAGTTATGCTATACCATTACACTCTTCACACCATCTACCTTTACATATTTTATGTCGATTGATGGGGTATACATCGAGGCCCTCCTTCGATATATTTCATCATGTCGACTCCAGATCATTATCCAGGATTGAAATCTAGAAACCAGTTAGTACCCTGGGATTTGCAAACATTAGTGGCAGATTCCCTTACATTTCGGTAGTTGGTTTACATCATTTTCTCCTATTGAATGAATCTACAACTGATAGACTTCAAATTATTTATTCACACTTTCTATATGGTACTAGGTATATTGGGGTCCATCATCATTATTGGTGGGTTCTCTTACGTCTGTTAATGGTATACATCAATGATCAGTAATCAAACGATTTCTACCATGCTTGACCTCAACTCATTGATTCACATGATGTAGATTCATACCATTTGGATTTGGAACAAAGAACTTGGGTTTGGAATATTCATTCCTTGATTGCATTCCCTCCCAAGTTGTGATGGATTTATTCATGAGTACTTCAGAGATCACTCATGCATTAAGTTCTTTCACTTATTTGTATCATGTGACATAGATCCACATTTGTACTTGGTCGCGGATATACTCTCAATTGTGACATGGATGCATAATGTATTCTTTCATGGCCATTATCTAGTTACTTGTGTCATGCATGGATCCGCAGTGTACTATTTTTGCGGCTATGCTTATTTTTTATTACCGAGACACCTTGGGGATGTTATTATTATGCAGGATTGATGATGGTTTATTTCCAGGTTTCTTCTCCCAAAGCTCTTTAATTTTGTTTGTAAAGTATTTTGGCCATCAGACAGCTCTTTTGACCTCACACTTTAGGGGGCATCTGTTATACAATTATTCTCCACCTGATCAATTGACGAGCATCATCTATAGGTTAGCAGCCTGAAACACCGAATTATACCACTTTTCCCCTAAGTTTGCATTCCCTTTTTGCCTGTTCTTTGGTTGTCCTTTTACATATGATGACCAAAAAGTTTTGGTCACTCCTTTTCCTATTGCAAAGGGTGATTGGTCGCTCCTTGGAAGAATGTAGGGCACGACCGGGTCTATTACTCCCTTTTAAATATTTATTTTGGGAGATGAGATTAAACTCTAGATTCTTCATGGTTAGACCTCGAGAAGATTTTCATCTTGGGCATGGAGATATTATCCAAACTACCCGTTGATCTTATCTCTACTATCCTATAAATAATGGGGGTCTCTCATGGCAAAATGGGGGGAGGAAAAATATGAAAGCAAACTAATTTGGGCAGTTTGATCACAGAGCTTGGGTAAGGAATTTTGGAAAGGACTGCATCAATTTTTTTGTAAGGTGTAATCCATTTATTTTATCAATAGAAGATGTACAATACATTTCCCTCTACTTGGATGTGTATGTGATTGTTATGTTTCCATTAATGTTTTCATGTGTTATGATACATTATTAGATCTATCATTAATTTATACATGACTAGTTTGATCTTGTGAAAGGTTTCTGTGTCTCTATGTGTGCATATGTAAGATGCTAAGAGTGAAGGGAAATTTTGTGGAAGGTAACAACTAAGGAGTGTGTAGGGACAATCGTTGAATAAATGGGTAAGCCTTCCATTCCATCTACTTGTAGATCATTTTAATGTATGAATTAGATCTAGGAAAATCTATCATTTACATCTTTATTATGCCTTAGGTCTAGGAAGATCCTAAGGGAGTTATCTTCTGCAGAGTGAAAATATCCTACAACACACATGAAAATTCATTGCACATTGAAGCCACCAAACACTTGGATCCTAGAACCTCAAGCCAACAATGTAGGTGGAAGCATCCAAAAAAAGCAGCGTCAAATCGTTTAAGGTTTATCGCACTCGACAAGATTTGACACTAGGGGAATGTTGTAGGGCTGCATGGAGGAGGTTGGAATTTTTAATGCCTGGTACTTGGAGTTTAATGAACTATTAACGACCATGAAGAAAGAATGAAGAGGTGAATTAAGGAAGATAAGGGTCCAACAACAATGTTATTCTTTCGTCGACTTCTACCTGGTGCACCACAATAGAAGAAGGAAATCGAGGATCTAGGATTTCAATTTCAGGGAGTGGGTCTAGACGTTTTACCACAGGACGTACACCAAGCATGTATACACCATGTCGCGATAGTAAGGATGCCTGAAGCATGGAAGGGGAGCTCATATTCTAGTGGGCCAACCTCTCTCCTCTGTTATGGGTATTGAAAAGAATAATTCTCATGGAAAGTGGTCCAGGTCTCCCACACGCAATTCGAGCAAGGAACAACAATAGGAAAATGGACACACCTCGGGAGTTTGGAGTTGTAATATTGAATGGTTTGACTGATGCAGGATATATCTTGGTTATGCCCCAAAATATTTTCCAAGATTGGATTTGTTTGAGAGCCCACCTCCATGCTCCCCAAGCAGTTCTACCATGAATAGTCATGAAACCCATTCCTTAGGAAAATCAATGAAGAACTCTTTGGAACCACCATCCATTAAAATACAAAATGACACCAACGCGAAGGCTTCTCAGTGCATATTTGATTCCTTATCCACCCTTCAAAAATTGGTCTTCGAGCTTCGTAGCGAGGTATTCAACGTTAAATTTCTCATTGATCTTTTGGAACACCATCTAGCCTTGGCAGTGAACTTCAACACAACTCAAGAAGCCATGCCTTATCCTATGACAACGGAGGCGATAGTGCCTATCCTTCTACCTATGGAACATAAGTGGACCCATGCTTGAAGGTCATCAGGTTCATATTTTGGTTTTGGTTATTCTAGTTTGTATATGGGACACTTGAACACAAATGTTATCAGTCTTAAGATCAATATACATGTTATCAATATTGTCTTTTATGTGTCTGTTTAGGGTATCTGGCAATGTCAAATAGTCTATGTGTCATTGATGCCACTCAACACAGTATATTTTTTTGGTCTGGTAGGAAGTATAGTTTTGGACAATCACTTGGAGCGGAGTTGATTTCTAGTCATGGTGACTTCATGGAAGGTAATTTCTAAAATACTTACTTTAAAAAAAAAATGGTGTTTCTACCTTTTTTTATCATAATCAATAAGAATAAATTAAAAAAATAAAGTTAACTAACACTTCGTAGATCATTAAAGTCTCTTGAATTGTAATTATACTATTATTTATTATAATTTCTTAAAGTATTTTGTGGTGTACTTACACAATTATTTATTGCGTAGTATAAACGTTCAACTTTTTGTCGTTTTTATGGGCATATTTTTCGATCAGTTTTTCCCAAAATCCGACCAAAATTTTTGGAATTCCAAATTTGAGTGATTGAGCCTATATAATTCGAGTGCCCTAGGATTTTTTAGGGCATTGAATCCTTTTATGCATTAAAAAATGCAATTTAGAGAACAAAAAATGAGGATTTCACCAAGATTTGTTTCGTAGGATCCGAGTGAAAATTTTCAAAAGGTTGAATGTTTAGACCATTATTTATTCATCTCCCCAACAAAAAATATACTTTTGAGAATATTTTTGGATCAAAACTCTGTACTGGTTTACGTCCAATGTTTCGAGTGGACACTCCACCCATCATCATGGATAACATAAAGCTCAAAAGTAGGGAGAAGAGTGTCCAGGTATGCATTAAATAGGAGAGAAGAAAATGACTGAAATGAAAATATTTACAAGTTAGATCTTGAAAAATAAAGAAGTGGGGAATAATTAAAAGTTAAAGATTATAATAATATTTGATGGTGATGGTTAAGATTAGTCAACAAGAACATATATGTTAGAATTGTCAATTAATAAAGAAGTACTATGATAATATAAATTGATAATGTAGTATAATGATAGAATATCTTAATGTATGATGGTGATGTATTATGATTCATTATTATAATTTTATTATCATAATGTAAAGGATTTAAGAAAGAAATAAATAAAGTGTTAATATAATATAAGATATATAATGTAATATATTATGGATCAACTAAAAATCAAATGTGGAGGGGGAGGCATTTTAGATTGTGCAATATAGAGAGAGGTAGACCTAATTTACAAGATGGTAATATTATAAAAATAAAATGTGGATAACCATCAAAAATATATATAAAAGATTAAATTAGAAAAAAATATATAAATATATATTGTAATGGACGAGATTTGAATTAATGATGAATAACAAGATGGTAGGGTAGATGAATTAAATGAATTAATTTATCAAGAATAAAAAAAAAAAAAAAAAGATAGAAGGATGTTGCACTAGGTTCAGCATTGAAACCTGCCGCCATCTATCACATTCTCTTCCATAGCCACAGCCATGGAGGACAAGGGAGGGGGGCCCTCAGCCCCCTCCTATTGTACATTCACAAGAAAGGAGCACGACTCCAATCACTTCAAACGCCCAACCTTTGAACTCCCGGAAGACATGCAGAAATTAATCTAGGAAGATGAAATGCTTAAGGAAAAACCAATGGAAATCGACCCAGAAACTAGTTAACCAAGAATCAAACGCAGAAGGGAACCCCGCAGATGCATTCCATAAGCCCCGATAGCTCCCAAATATACCATCAACTCACCAAGAATGGAGGATCAAAAGAAATATATGAGAGATTTTCCTTTGATAGGCAAATTCCTGGGGTTATGGCCTTGAAAAAGAGCCAGTCAAATGGATTCAACATTGGTGGAAACCCAAGGGTCATTATGACCTGCAACTAGCATCAAAATGATTCATTATGATCATATTGCATAATCGGGAGGATAGAAATCGAATCTTCGAAGGGGGGTCGTACTTATACAACCCGACAAGCCTCTTTCTCTGATTTTGGATGGAGAGATTCAACCCGGAAAAGGAAGACTTCACCCACACTCTGGTTTGGTTGCAGCTATACTCACTCCCTCAAGAATTTTGGCTAGAGGAGATCCTCGCAGGGATTGGAAACACCATCGGTAGCTACGTCAAATCCTCAGAGGCAACCAAGAAAAAAAGGTACATTGACTATAACTGCATCTGTGTCTATTTAAATATCTCGAAACCCCTCCCTGGAACCATTATCTTGGATTACCAAGATGAAGAATGGTCCCAAACCCTATATTATGACCACATCCCATTCCGTTGTCGCAAGTGTCACGAGCATGGACATCTATTCCATGAATTCCCTCTAAATAATCCCCTTAATCCAACTCAGGAAGATTCTGACAAACCCAAGGATGGCTTCACCCAAGTCACGGGTCACCGAAAGCACCAGGCGAAGAGGGCACCCCCCTAGGCCTCTACTGGAGCCCCTACCAAGAACTCTTTTGATGCCCTTCAAACCCCATTGGATACCCCATCTTCCTCCACCAACCCTCTGACAACCACTGAAATCGGTCAAACCTCTACTATTCATGATCCCCCTGTCCAATCTTCCTCACAACCAATAGTCAGAACGACCTCTCTTCCAACCACTCTCGAGCCAGAAATGGGTGATACAGACATGGAATTGGAGGATAAAGAGCTGGCAGGTATCGATATGGTGCATTTGGAACAATCCTATCGTGAACAACAACTGTATACCATACCCCCCGATCAGCTACACAAGGTGCAAAAAGTCTTCCTCAACTCATCAGCAGGAGGCACAACCCGAGCCAGCACAAACCTAGTAATACAAAAAGAAACCTCCAAGGAACAACGCAAAACTACAAAGGAGGAGAAAAACAGAGGTAGGAAACGAAAACACCATCTCATTCGAGATGTCGGTAACTTTCTTGTCAACTCAGGTCAAATTCATTTGATCATGGATAGCTTTCCCCCCCTCCAACCCCCATCATCCTCATGAAGATACTATCTTGGAACATAAGAGGCCTTAACACAAAGATCAAACAAACTCTGCTCAAAGATAGAATCAGGAAGGAACAACCAGACATACTCCTTCTATAGGAAACAAAATGTGCAGGAATAGAAGCACAGACCACTCTTCAACGATGTTGGACACAAGCACGACATGTGGAAGTGGATGCCAATGGAGCAGTAGGAGGTCTTGCACTACTCTAGAATCCAACCACTGTTTTACTTGACAACTTTTTTACCTCCAAATGGACCATCACAGCCTCTTTTCACCTCATTGGCTCGAACAAACAAGGCTACATCACAAATGTCTATGGACCCCCCAAAACAGGGGACAAAGAAGCATTCCTCCAGCACATGGATTGGGTAGCAGATCACTTAGGCCCCCAAAGGTGGATCCTTGGGGGAGATTTCAATATGATCACTGGGTTGGAGGGAAAAAATGGAGGAAATCATTCCCTGGCGATTGACAACATGCTCTTCAACCATACCATAGGCCCATTGAACCTCATTGACGTCGAAACAGACAATGTGTCGTTTACTTGGTCCAACAAAATCTCAGGGGCCCAACATGTCTCCAGCAGACTAGACCGCTTCCTAATATCTGAGGCCATAATGATGGAAGGTCTAGCTTGGAATGCCACAGTCATCGATACCACGGGTTCAGATCATTGGCCAATACTTCTAACTCTCAACATCACTGGCACCCCTGGCAGAAAAACTTTTCGTTTGAAATATTCTGGTTGACACACCCAGATTTCCAAACAAACATCAAGGCTTGGTGGGAAGAGGCGACCATCCAATTAGGAACCCCAATGTATAGGTTCCAAAAAAGGCTAAAAAACCTCAAGCAACACCTCAAAATATGGAATAAGTCCACCTTTGACGATATATTCCAAGCACAAAAGCATTTACAACAACAAATGCAGACACTACAACAACAGATCGGGACTCAAGGCCTAACAGAAGCCCTAAAAACTCAAGAAACACTCCTCAACAACCAGATTGCAAAAAGAAGAGTGCAAGAAGTACTTTGGAGAGAAAAATCTTGCATCCTATGGCTGAAACAGGGGGAAAAAAACACCAAATTCTTCCACAGATCCATGGTCTAGCGGCGACAAACCAATCGCATCACCCACCTAATCTCAGAGAAAGGTACATAAATTCAACAACACACTGATATGGAGAAGGAACTCCTTACTTACTACCAATCTCTTCTTACAGAACCCCCAGCAGACTGCTCACAGGCCATCGAATCTATCCTAAAAAACATACCCAAGGAGGTCACCAAGGAGCAAAATGTATCCCTTATGAGACCATTAACTCAGGAGGAGGTCGATCAGTCTCTTAAGGCTACCCTGCTCAGAAAAGCCCCTCGACCAGATGGTTTTACTTCAGACTTCTTTCACCATTGTTGGGGCATTATCTGGGAGGATGTTTGGGAAATCATTGAGGACTCCAGACAATCCGAGAAGGTCCTCCAAGCCCTCAATGAAACCTTTCTCACCCTTATCCCTAAATAAAACAACACCACTTCCCCTTCACATTTCAGACCCATAGCCCTCTGCAATGTCATTTACAAGATCCTAACCTCAAGCCCATTCTACCGTTCTTAATTTCCCCAGAGCATTCTAACTATGTAGAAAGTCAAAAAATTCTGGATAGCGTAATCTTGGCTCATGAAGCTATCCACTCCCTTCACAAAACCAAAACTCAAGGTATGCTCCTAAAACTGGATCTTTCTAAAGATTTCGACAAGTTAAGCTGGGGATACTTAAGATCTTCTCTCTTAGCCTTTGTCTTTGACCCCACTAGGGTCTCCTAGATAGTCAATCTCACCTCCTCAACACTGTTTTCCATCCTTTTCAATGGTGTCCCTTCCAAAACTTTCTCCCCCTCAAGAGGCATAAGACAAGGGGACCTACTCTCGCCCTTCCTTTTCATCCTTATGGAAGAAAGGCTCAACTGCAATCTCAAAGAAGCCATCAGGGACCACTATCTCTAGGGCCTCAACCCCCATGGCATTTCTCCCCTCATCTCACATACCCAATTTGTAGATGATATACTTATTATGGGACTGTCCACAACCAGAGAAGCCCGATGCTTTAGATTCATCATAGACCTCTTCTACAAAGCTTCAAGCATGGAGGTGAATCTTACCAAGTCCCAAGTCTTCTTCTTCAACACACCACTTGTTATCCAAAACCATCTCATTCTCATCCTGGGCTTCACCCGCAGTGTCCTACCATCCATCTACTTGGTCATCCCCCTCATTGATAACCCACTTAGGAATTCCTCCTGGGACTCATTGCTGTCAAGTTTCAGGACAAAGACTCTCCCTTTGTACCTCCCGCTCCATCAATCTGCCTGGGCACCTCATTCTTCTTAAATCAATCCTCCAAGATCTCTCGATATACACCTTCTCAGCCTTGGCGGCCCCTGGTTTTATCCTCAACACCTTAAGAATGATCCAAAGAAGCTTTATGTGGCAAGGTATCAAAGAAGGACACAAAATTTCCTTGGTAAGTTGGCAAAAAGTTTGCACCCCAAAAAAAATAGGAGGCCTCAGCCTACGTGACCCAGCCATTCTCAACAAAGTCCTCAGTGCTAAAATCTAGTGGAGATGGTTAAAGAGACCTCGAGATATTTGGGAATGAATGTGAAGGAAGAATACACCCCCACAACCACCGAAAGAGAACTCATCAGGTGGAATGGTCAAAGCACAGGGTCGCTCATCTGGGATGTGGCCAGGAACAATCGAGGACTCATCATGGACCATTCATTCTAGGAACTGCAAAATGGATCCTCAGCTTACTTTTGGAGTGATTCGTGGAAACAACTCCCAGCCTTGAATACATATCCAAATCTCAGTAACCTCATCCCCCTCACAACTGCCGTAGGACTTCATAGATTCATCAACTTCTGGAAGCCTTTTGATTCAGGGGAAATTTGGCGTACCTGGAAAAACTCCCATGAGCAGCTGAATATTCCCACAGCGTTCAACCTCCAACCCCTACAGAAGCATCGTGCCTCAAGAAAAAATTTGAGTCAATGAGGGGAGGACATTCTCCAAGATGGCGATTCAATGGGGTAGACCCGGAGAAAATTTCTCCAAGATGGCGACTCATGAATGGGCTCTACAGAATAAAATCAACTCTCCAGCCTCAATAGGTAATCCTCCTGTCTCATGTAAAAAGAATGGCCAATCAAGTTGTTGACTGGCTAGCAAATCGCAAAGTCAATTTGGAAGAAGGTGTCTTCTTCTGTACCCCTTCCACCAATCCCACTCACACCATAATCATTCCTTGCAGGAACATAGCTAACACCAAAGATCTACCCCCGGATGGGGTGTCACAGTGACATGACGGTTTTCAGTTGGGACAAGGCCACTTGGCCAGGCCACATGCCACCTGGTGTATGTCCTTCGCCACCTCCCCTCCTCAGTCACCTCTAGCTTTTAAACTACCTACCACCACCCTCCAATTCTCATTCGCACCCCGCAGCTCACACGGTCTAGAAGCCTTGCACCTTGTGCGTCTTCATGGCACCGTGCAAAGGGTTGTCCCAGTCGTTTCAGCTCCAGCCTTTGCCGCCAATTCATTTAGTCATGATGTGGTTTCCTGCGCCTCACTCGTTTGCTCGTAATTCTCATAGCCAAACCTCTTGGGCTCTCTCTTCCCTTCATTCTACGATCTAGCCCTAGTGCAACCTCTCCTGGTTTTGTTTTATGTTGTGGAGCTCGTTGTTCATCATGCTGCGATCTCAGGGCAAGCCAAAGCGGGAAGCAGCCTGGTACGAGGCCCATGGAAGGAAACCACCCACCTCAGACTCTCCTTGTGAAGTTGTCAACCCCCCTTAGGCCGATGTCCATCACCCCCCTGAAGCGGTCCTTCCCCCTCCTTTGGATCCCCCAGAAGTAGTCTTCCCTCCTCCTTTGGCACCTGTAATTATGCCCGCCCATGACCAGCCACCCTGCGACCTCTCTCCCCTCTCGAACCCCTACGGATATAGGGTAGAGTGGTTCGATCTTCTTGGGAATTCGCTCGGCTACATGCCACCTCTCCCTTCTCCCCCTCAACGTCCCTCTTTTCCGCCCTCCCCTCCTCGCCCCCGCTCACCACCCCCTTTCCCACCTCCCCTCAGAGATCCTCATCTTCCTCTCCGCTCTCCACCAACCCCAATCCTTCCTGTGCCAGGCATGAAGATTGAACCGAGCTCCCGAATACCTTGAGCAGTATGAAAAAAGACCTGGAGGATATCAAATTGGCAACGCTTGACGCAAAGAACAGGGAAGTCGACCACTGGAGCAAAGTGGACACCCTAATGATCTTCCTTCAAGATCTTCGACAGGCCATGGCTGACTGCGGAAATGGAAAAGCACAGGCGAAACAGGTTTTCGTAGGGCCGCGGCTAGGACCAGGTTTCTAATGTTTTATCATGCTTTCTATTTCTCAGCTCAACACCTCTACCTCTGTTTTTTTGTACACTGTTACGTATTTCGGCCCTGCGTGGCCTCGTAGCATAGTTTACCTACATTTGCATGACATCTTTGCATGACATTGACAACAGTGGTTTCCCATCTGGACACCGCTACCACCTTAGATTTTGAACAAATGGCTCAATGGTTTGCCACATGGACACCGCAACCAAGTGGCTAAAAAGACCAGAATTCAAGTAACTAAATTGGAAAAGAATTAAAAGTAAAAGCCGAGGAGACAAAAGGTTAGTGGAAAAAGTGAGAAGTTGGGAGAGTAAAATATACTTTTGATTATTATTGGCTACTGACATAAAAACCACCATCAACGTTATCGCATTTTTGAATGGTATGCGCCATTGATAGGGAAATCACCATCAACATGGGTGTTTACAAAGAACTGCATACAATAAATTAGAGGCCTATGAGGCCTCTTATACTAGCCTTAGCCCTGACCAGTTCTGTAATTACAGTGAAGATCACAGCAGAAAATGTTCGTCGCCTTTGATACTTCTTGAGTATTCCAGTGACTGCGATCAATTGGTAGATAGAGGATCAGGGCGTGGTTGCTTCATATTTAACCTTGAATAAATTGAGTCTACAACGAATTATTTGTCAAACAAAATTTTGCTCGGAAGAAATGGATTTGCTAGCATCTACGAGGGATTTTTGAAAGATGGAAGCTCTGCTGTTAACTCCAACATTAAAATTTGGTGAAACTTCGGGGATTTTTTTGCTCCAATGACAGAAAAGAATCTTTCTGGTGTACGAATCTGTCCCAAACGGAATACTCTTACATCATTTGGATGGAGGGTTTGGGAGAAATCTGGACTGGTCTTCCCGAGTAAGGATTGAGTATGGTGTGGCTTTGAAGTTACTTCTTGTAAGATCAAGCACCTTAAATCATGTTTTAAGAACATTACATGTCAATAACATTGGATTTTTAGCTCATTTAAAATAATTTTTCGCTTAAATTTAAAAGAGTTTGAACAGGTGTGAAAAATACAACACTGGTATAAATAGAACTGAGAGTAACGGACATACTCTAATAGCGACAGAACAACGTGCAATTTTTCCTCTCGTTTGTTAATTTCGGGAGATTTAATGCCCTGTGTCGAACAACTACTTTTAGTACCAATCGATATGATCGAGGATGAAGAATATTTTGATGACGGGGACATAACGTTTTAATATTTTGTTATCATTTTTGGAATCATTAATGGAATCTGAATTTTGAGATGAGTCAAATTGAGTGTTTTTTGTTACTTAAATTATATTTATAAATGTATAAATAGATTTAATATTTAAAAAAAAAAATATGGAGCATGAAAATTATTTGAATTTAACAATTAAAATTTATAATTTTAATAATTTTTGGTTAAATTTGAAATAAAATTAACTTAAAATTATAATTAGAAATATTCAAAAATATAGAATATTTAAACTGAATCTTTTACTAAAATATAAATCTTTTACTAAAATATGATTGATTTAACAAATTTACAATTCTAATAATTTTTTGTCATATTTCAAATAAAATTAACTCGAAAACAATTGGAAATATTCAAAAACATAGAATATTTAAACTAAATCTTTTACTCAGATTTATTAATATTAAATTTTTATGTGTTAGATTTCTAAAAAAATAAAAAAAATAAAAACCTTTTGAATTTTAATATTTTGATCAGAATTCCTTTTTTCCATGCATCGAAAAATTCCTTTAAATTGTTATGTAAGCGGATTATAAATTTTTAAAATTGTTATGTAAGGATTATAAATATTTGTGGGTTGGGTTCCATTATATTATTTATTGTTCAATTCTTCTCAAATTTTTAAATAAATTTTGAAATTTTTTAAATCACTATCTAGTTTTTTTAAATCGATATTTTTTTTTGGTTAGAGAATTCCGAGATATTTGTTTATTTATATATATGAGTATTTCTGATTTTATTAGAGACAGCTTCCTCCTCCTAATTCGTAATCAGTGCTTTCTATCTTTCGTCCTTTTACTCCTCATTACTCGAAATCGGTTGATCATAAAATACATTAAGCAGTTTTAACCAAAAATATAAATAAAATAACAGAAACAACAAAAAGTTTTCAACCAAAATTTACATTAACAACAAAGTATTTCATGAAAAAAATGGTGATTTATTGGTTATGTGTTTACACAACATCCTTCTAAAAATTGGTCACTCTACTTTAGTTATAAAAACTTAATAATATCATCAATATCCTCATTGTAACCCAAATGATAAGGATATGATAATAGGGATATGCTTAAGAGGTCATGTGAAGGTCGTGTGAAGTGGATCAATGTGTAGTTCTTGAAACTTTATTTTTAAAAGCTTCAATTATGGTGTAAGACCTAGGTTTTTTTCTTTCAAAGATTAAAGGGTATGTTAGCACTCTGTAATTCCCAGAGGTTGTTAGGGGCAAAAGAAATTAGCAGAGGTAACTTATCAAACCGCTTTCGAAACTGGGATCTAGCTTTGCCAGTTTTAGAGAGGGATCTCTATGTAGGATTAAGATCTGTTGAGTTTTAATATATTAGGCTAGTTAAATGAATCTAGGTTTGTTTTGTTTTGTTTTATAAAGATGGTTGAAAGTATTGCATTAAACATCCATTGGGCTATGAGGTCTGTGTTAAGGACTGAGATCAGATATAGATTTTATTAGGTTTCTTCACACGGCAAGATAATGAAAATGTTGGATCTTTTAGAATTAAAATGATGGAAAGACAGAAACATGCGAGATAGTCAATCACAATAAAGAAGCAGTTAAGAATTTCTTTATTACAATATCAAAAGAATAACATTCAGATCGTTAAAAGCTAAAAACAGAGTATTCGAGATAACTTCTGCACTTAAACTTCTTTTAAACGATTAGATTAGAAAACAGAATGATAACAGAATAGGATAAACATTAACAGAGAAGAAAACGCATCACCAACATCAATACGCAGGAATCCTGTGAAATCGCCTCTTCATTACTAGTAGATCTCTTCAAAACGATTAAAGAGATAGCTTGCTGGGGCACAAAAATCAACCCTCAATACTTCAGAGTCTGAAGTATTTATAGAAAAATTTACAACAAATCATGTCATTAATGATCAGGATATGGTGGAGAGAAAAGCTAACCAACTAGATTACATATTGCAAAAAGATAGGAATGTTAAATGATCCTCGAATCCTTGATCTTGATTCTAAGGAAGTGGTTGTTGATTTATCTTTGACTTGACTATGACTATTCCACGTGCTGAATCAGATGTACACATAACCTCTACTCAATCAAAGTACACAAGTATTCCCATCTCTTTTGACTAGGGATGGTAACTTTAAGTAACCTTCAGTATACTTCATCCATCTCTATGTACTTGGTAAAGGTGGGCTTGGTGATGAAGATGTACTTTATCTCGTGTTGGATGCTCAGATCCAACTGCAGAGTTTCCAAGAATGATTTGCCAGTGATGTTGCCTTGTATGCCTGCAAACTTAGAACCATCCTTTTCCACTGTGATGATATTTTGTCTATAGTCTGAGAGAGTAATTGCCTTTTCATTGATAACTAATAAACCTGGAAGGCCTTTCTTGTGTAGAGAATCAACCTTGCTGAAAAACCTCTGCACTCCAATATCCATCGTTTGGAATCTCTCTTCAAGTTGCAACACCAATCCCCTCTTGGTCAGAACTTTCTTGACCTCAAGGATAGTATATGTCCTATCCTCAATTTCCAAAGCTTCCAGCTCCTCTTTTGTCTTAAAATTCAAGAACCTGATGATCTCATTTGCCTCTATAAGCATGTCTCCCAATTCTCCTCTTATCTTGTTGATGGCTTGTCTACTTCTCTGCACCAGTTCGTGCTGCTCAAAAATAATTTGTATGAGTGGAAAAATCTCTACCATGGATTTGCAGATGGCCATCCAAATATTTTCCTTGGCTTCTGAAAATGTCCTAGACATGACTGTCTCCTTCTACAGCTTCTGCAGTTCTTGTTTAAGCCTCTGTGACTGTCAATTTCTTCTTGCAGTCTTTTGATTTCCTCTCCTTGCAGAGACATCTCTTCCATTGATTTTGCCAGTTTCTCAGAGGCATTTGTGGTTGTTATTGAGGTTGTTGTTGGAATTTCCACTGTGGTGGTTGTTGTTGTACTAATCCCTATGAGAGGAACTGCATTTAGTGGAATGATTGTCATTGGTGCAGTTTGTTCCGTCTCCTTGATTAATTTCTCCAGCTCAGCTTCCATCTCCTTGATCTGTGCGTTTTGCTCCATGATTAATTTTAGCATTTCCTCCTTATGGCCTTTAGTCTTAGCCATTTACTTTGCTTGTGGATCTTTTGTGGAAAGGATATTCAGTTGTTTCCTTAAGGATGCTATATCAAAATTCTTCTTCTTGAGGAGTTCTTCTGTTTCTTTGACATTGGATGGATCATATCCAATTTTCAATACCAGTTCTTATAGGGACTTGATCTTGTTATCCTTAGCCAGGGAGGATATATTTTCTAGCTTGAGCTGAGACTGAACATTGTTTAAGGAGACCTGCAACTTCGCAGCAGTCATGGAGGTATTGGTCAGGGTGGAGAAAATCATTTCTCTAGTCTGTCTGTCCATATCCATTTGATCAGTTGGATGCACTTCTTTGACATCAAAATCAAATGTTGACCTTTTATAATCAGAAATCGCTTTAGGGTGAGGAACCTGTTCCTGCAAGAATGCCATGTGCATCCTTCCTTTCTCTATGTCAAAGGTATAGAGAAACCTATGCTATGTTGTAGATGTTTGTTTCCAGAATTGAGCATAGGTATTGTTTGTCAACATTTCATTTTTCTTTTTGTTCAAATCATACTTCTCCAAGATGTTGAGTCCTACAAGTTCCTGTGAGGATTTGGTTGTCAAAGTGGTATATGTTTGTTTCCTAGATGAGGAAGTGGACATCATCTGTTGATTGCTAGAGAAAAATGGTGAATTTTCTCCCTCCATTACTGTGGTGGACTGAATTTATTCTCCTCCGGGTCTGTCAGGTGCATGAATGCTCTTGGGTATTTTCCTGTAAACTTGGAGGTCTTCTCCTGAGACTTATGTGATTGATGGAGATACTTATTTTCTGGGTCTCTTCTCTACTGGTACCTATGGAGTGCTTGTTTGTGAAAAGATGGCAGGTAAAGGCTATTGTTTAGTGTCTATCAGAGTGTTTTCCTCCCACTATGTCTGGTTCATGAATTTCTCAACTTCTAGTTTAGGCACATGAGCATAGGGGGAGATCATGTTCTTCAATCTGGTTTCTACAATAATTCCACATGGATCATAGTGCCAAGGAAAACTGAGACTGAACTTCATTTCCTTTAACATCTTATTGACCTCTTCCCCTACAGCTCGGCTCTTGCAAATAAAAAAACCTATATGTCCCTTGATTCTCAACTGCTTCTTCTTTTTGAAAGCCACAAAGTGAACATCATCAGAGTTTATCATCTGTCAGATGTACTCCAGAGAGAATATCCTGACAGGTAAATACTTGGGCAGCTTGTAAGGGATTAATTCACATCTGTAGACCTTGATCTCTGTATGATCCCCGTACAAGTACCAGCCACCTATTTTAGCTAGGTACGACAAATGTAGAATCCTTTGAATTTATTCATTTATCCTGGGCTTTGTTCTTCCACTGAGCATGCTTACCACTAGGTGGTAAAATTGGTCGATGAAATGATTGAAATTGAACTCGGATGAGTTCTTTCTTACTAATGATGTCCAGGATGTGACAGGTTATGGGTTACCATATTGGTCTAGCTTCTGCAAGGAGAAGGTGAACTTCTCTTCTTGGAAAAAGATGAACATGTATGCCAATATTGAAGAATACATGAACATGCCCTCTGTAGAAAACTTGAATAGTTGTTCATGGATGTTATCAGACATAAATTGGCTGTAGTTGAACTGGGTAGTAGCCTTCTCTTCGGTGGAAAATATGGATAGAAAACCCAGGATGGGTTAGTCTACCCACTCGTCTGAATAATATCCTAGGATGCAACACAGGGAAGAAATTATTTGGTTTCCTTTTACTTAGAAGATGGATGAATGGTACGGGGGATTCATCCTGGGTAATTGAGCATTTTCAGGGAGGAAGAGCTCAAAGATTTGATCTCTCTATGGGAATGACTGCTTCTGGTACATCTCATTTAGAATCTCGATGGAAAAAGGGGAAAGTGAGTCAGCTCTTGGTATATGCTTTATCTGGTCTATCATTTCTAGGGTAATGGTGAAAAGAGTTTCACCAGATGAAGAAACAATGGTTCTTTGGCTAGGGATATTATGTGCCTGGCATTTTAGAGTGAACTCAAGGAAATGATATGTCTGAGGGAAGAGGTACAGTGGGATATTGGACTCCCAGAGTCCAATCTTGTCACTCTGGTCCAGAAAAATGTCCCTGAGCCAAAAGTGCAATTCGAATAAGTCGAATTCACACTTCGACTGTGAAATTAAGCAGACTTTATCGACCAACGGTGTTTGATCCAGGTCAACGGGAGGAGAGAGGAAAGGATTTTCTTCGATCTCTGAGGATTTGGATTTGGGCACCATTGATCATACTGATACCTGGAAATTGGAAAAAGATGTTAACTGTATTTACCAGGCTTCAATGGCGGTCGTCGACTGAAAGTTTGATGGAATTCATCTCAATACTGGGAATGGTGGCTTCGACTGCGTCTGTATCGTGAACAATGCAAGAATGGTGAAAAAACAAGATTAAGTGGTTGAACGGGTGTCCGTTATGGAGCATATGATGGTTCATATGGTTAACGGTCATGACGACTGCATTTATTGGCCCACTGGTCATATTGGAAGTGAGGTGGAGGGTACTGAATGGACAACAGATAGATGGAGCTAACGTGGAGGGGAGTGAGTGGATAACAGGTGGACGGGATGTGACGGGTGACAAGTGAGTAGAGCGTGACATGTAGGAAGAGTAATGGAGCATGGCGACGGAGTGTGGAGGTGGTATAGAAGGGTGGTTTGGCGGCTTTCTTGGAGGGGGGGCATAGGCAGTAAGTGGTAAAGAGCGGGGGGGGGTCTGAGTTAACAAGAATGTGCCACGTTAGGAGGGGCCTGCCCGGGAAATACCACCTTCTCGGACCCCCCCCCCCCCAAACCATTAAAAGAAGAATGGTTGGGGGGGTCCGATATCCACTGCCAGTCGTAGATCTAAGCATGTGTTGATGGACCGCTGAGATTAGCGCACCTTTTAGCAGAAAGCGCCAAACATAATATATTGCCACAAAACTTAGGATAAAACATTTTTATGGATTTTTTGTTGCTCCCCTTCCTTCATTTTTGTCACCAAGGGGTCAAAATTGAACATTTTAACTCAAATCAAAGGATTTAACCAACTTTACATCAATCTTATTGGAATGAAAGCATGCTAACCTATATCCTACTCTAATCACCTAGTAGAATTAACCCAGATTAGACTGTTGAGCTAAAGAATTACTCTAACCTAGGAAGTTTAACCAAGTTTAAATTGTTTGATCAAACTTATTCAGTAACCTCTCTATCTTGGCTAAGATTAAATTGTTTAGCCAAGTTTATTCACTAACCTATCTGCATAAATTTAAAAGACTTGACCATGGTTAGATAGTATGAATCAAGTCATTCTTATTGCATGAGGTTTTATCATTTTTCTTTTCATACCCTCTTTTATTCTTTTCTATTTTTTATTCTTTTATTTTATTCTTTTTTTTTTTTTCTTTTCTTTTTGTTTTTCTTTCTTTTCTTTTTTCTTTTCTTTCTTTTTGTAAATCATTTGCATAATGAAATATTATTTACAACACAAATCCAACCAGAGAAAAAAATTATAGTCACCAGTTGATCCTATGAAACATAGGGTTATAACAGTGGCTCCACCTGGGGATGGTTCTCTCCTTGTGAGGTGCCAAGAACTTGCTACCTCATGTTTGTAAAATTCTTTTCTAATGCTTCTTCTGCAACTTGATTTGTTTTATTTTGAAAATATGGTGGCACTGATCAATGGCTTAGGGCCTTCTCTTCAGGATTCAACCATCTGATCAACAACACCCACACATAACATGAAAGTAAAAATGGTTTTTACATTGAGGTGAATGGTTAAAAACCTTTATTCTAGTGGAACATAATGCTTGAGCATCCTGCCATTGATCGATCCTCCTGGCAGATCTGCTCCTTCTGTGTCCTTGAGTATGAATCCATTGTTTCCTCTAAATGCCTGGATGATGTAAGGGCCTTTCCACAGATTGTTGAACTTTCCATGCTTGCCCTTTTCTTCATTTCTGGAATCCCACTTCAGTACCAAGTCACCCAATTCAAAATCATCCTCCTTGGTTCTTTTCTCATAAATCTTCTTGATGCTTTCTTGAATTACCTGGGTCTGGTTATATACCTCCTCTATGGACTGCTGTAGTTGGATCATCTGATTGATTCTCCTTTGGGTTTCATTAGAATCTACTTGTACTTCTTGTAACTGTTTCATAACAGGAACTCCCAAAGAAGTGGGGAAAACTGCATCAGTGTCATATACTAACTGATATGGGGACATACCAATTGATATTTTTTTGGTTAACCTGTCAGCCGAAAGTGCATGAACCAACTTGTTGTGCCAAGATTTCTTATTTTTCGTCAACATATTCTTAATGATATTTACCAAACTTGTATTGGAGGACTCATCCAATCGATTTCCCTGAGGGTAATAGGCAATGGAGTTTCCCAAATTAATATGGTACTTGCCGCAAAATTCAATTAGATTTTTTTATCTGAAGGCTGTTGCATTATCAGTTATAATATTTCTAGGGCAACCAAAACGAGAGAGAATGTTATTTTCCATAAATTTAATGATTACATATGTGGTCTGCTGGGAAAGTACAACTTCGATCCACTTTGTAAAGTAGTCTGTAGTTGTAAGAATCCACTTATGTTGGCCTGAGGAAAGTGGGTGGATCTTGCCAATAAAGTCTAAACCCCATTGTTAGAATGGAGCTTCAACCGAAATAGGCTTTAGGGGAAAAGGCAAAAGCTTCCTTTTACCTTCAAAGATCTGGCACCTGTGACAGGAGGTGACCTTTTTATGCACATCTGCAAACAAGGTGGGCCAGTAAAAACTAGCTCTAAGGATATTGTTAGCAGTAGTCTTCCAAATCAGATGTTCACGACAATCTCCTTCATGGAAATCCTGCAATGCCTTGTCATCTTCATCCTTTAATAAACAATTAAGGAAAATGCCTCCAACATCTTTCCAGTATAGATTTCCATCCAGAATACAAAATTTCAATTCTTTAAGTTTTAGGAATCTAGCTTTAGTCTTAGTTAGACCAGGAGGAGCTTGTAAATTATGCAATACAAAGATGAGTTCTACATACCAGGGAGAATTTGAGAATACCTCTCTGACATGTGGAGTCTCCTGCTCTTCTTGTTCATCAACTGCAGCTAAGAATTTTATGTCCAAGGAATGAAAATTTGATTCGGCCATTAGTTTGGGTAAACCTTGACCCTTGATCAGTTTAGTTGGTTTAATTTCTATGTCATACTCAAGGATCATTGCAATCCATTTCCCTCTCCTGCCATCTGGGTTATCCTGAGTCAGAATATCATTTACTACTACATTAGGAACATAAGCAACAGTATGAAAGTGAAGAATATAAACTCTAAAATATTTTATTGCTTTTACTAGGGAAAAATATTGTTTCTCCATTATATTGTAGTTCAGTGTAGCATCTCTCAAAGACTTGCTGAAAAAGGCTATGGGTTGTTCATGCCCTTCACTGTTTTTCTACAATAGTGTTGTTGCAATTGTGTGTTCAAATGAAAAAGAGAATAAATAGAAGTCTTTAGTGTAATCTGGAATGATCAAGACCGAGGCTTGCGTAAGTGCATGTTTTACTTGCTCAAATGACTATTTAGATTCGGTGTTCCACTTTATTTTTGGGTCTTTTTTAAGCATATTTGTAATGTTCCTGTGGAGTTCTACCAAATTGGGTATGAATCTTCTTGGAAATTTTATTTTACCAATGAAGGATTGCAATTCCTTGATGTTTCTGGGATGCTCTAACTTTTGGATGGTGACAATTATGTTGGGGTCTATCTTGATTCCATCTTTAGAGATTATATACCCTAGCAGCTTGCCTTCTTCTAAGCCAAAAAGAGTTTTCTTGGGATTTAATGAGATCCCAAACTTTTTGCACTTTCCAAACACTCGTTTGAGGTGCTATAAATGTTCCTCCTCTGATTTTGAGTAGACAATAACATCATCTAAATATATGACTATAAACCTACCAAGCTCATCCACAAACGCAACGTCCATTTCTCTTTGGAAAGTAGCACCAACATTCATCAAACCAAAGGGCATTTTCACATACATGAAGGTGCCCCAGGGTGTCATGAATGATGTCTTTTCTTGGTCATCTGGGTGGAAAATAACTTGGTTATAGCCAGAAAAACCATCTAGCAAAGAGATCCTATTGGCTCCAACTACTTTTTGTAAGATGTGATCCATTTTAGGAAGAGGGTAGTTGTCTTTGAGGGAGACTTTGTTGAGATTCCGGAAATCAATGCAGAGCCTAATTTCTCTAGTTTTATTTCTAGTAGGAATAAGATTAGAAATCCATTTTGAAAATCTTAAAGGAACTATTATTTTTGCATCATACATCTTTTTAATCTCTTTTTCTATCAGGGGTAGTAACTTTGGATTGATTCTCCTAAGTTCCTACTTGAAAGGTTTATGTTCTTATTTTATTGGGATTTTATTTTGTATGATATTGGTGTCATAAGACTTCAAATATTAATAACTCCAAGCAAAGACATCTACAAATTCCTTGCACGGATCAATATATTTCTTTTTTTTCTCTCGAGGTAGAGATTTGGATAGCTTGATCATTTTTGGTTTTTCATATGTTCCTATATTGCATTCCTCAACCTCTCTCCCAGTGGGTTCTATTTTTGGATTTTTTTCTACGTCATTGAGATCAAACAGGTCTTCTAAAGGAACTAACCCTCTAGGTAAAATGGTATTCTTCAATCGTAAAATGTCTGAGTCTTCGTCTTTTTCATTTATTTCATCTGAATCTACTTTATTTACACTATCATTGTCTAAGTCTGGTTTCTTTACACTTTCATTTTCTAAGTCTGATTTATTTACACCATCATCATCGTTATCTAAATCAATATTTGTACACTCAATATCATTTTTAGACTGTAGGAAATCTTCAATTTGTTCATTGTTGCCAAATACTTGCCAGTACCTGATGTTGTCTGGGATGGTCAGCGTACATTTCACCTCTACAATGTATTGGCGATTTGGATGGAAAGGTATTTTACACATGGTTGCAGAAGTAGCCAGTCCATTTGCAAGTATATTTTGGCCTCTGGGCATTACCTACAAGTCAATTTTAGTGAAACATTGTAGAAAATCCAAAACAACATTTCTATAAGCTTTGAGTCTAGGATGTTTTGCAGAATACTCACCTTTAATTTCTTTAACAACAAGTTCAGAGTCACCTCTTAGCATAATTCTCTTGGAACCATGTTTCTTTAACAACTTCAGACTGAACATCAATGCTTCATACTCAGCTATGTTATTGGTGCAATGGGAGTTTAATTTGTAAGAGTGACTTTCCGAATACCTTGCTTTATGATTATGTATCCACATCCCAGCTCCATCTCCTTTCTTACTGACTATTCCATCGAAATCCATACTCCAAAGAGGTTCAAGTGTTTCATGATTTTCTATTTTACTTTCCTTGTTGATTACTTGATTTTCCTCCAGTCTAGATGCATCATCCTCTAATTGTGCAATTTGATTATCCAAGTCACCATCATTATATAAAATGAAGGAGTCCAAGTCCGAGTGAACAAAGTACAAAGGATAGTTATGCGTCTTCTCTTGACTACTGACCATGTACTTCATCAGAGTCTCTTTGTACAATATTCTTTGTTTCCCAAATACAGGTATGGTGGCATAAGACATATTTAACTGCAAAGTTCCATTTAACTTAGCACCCCAAGACATGGATAGTAACATACCATATTTTAGAGGAATGCTTGCAACCACAATACCCATGACCATGCTCTTAGCTGGGATCTGTGCCAAGGTAATACACATATATTTAATCAGACCTATGCATTTAACCTTTCTAGAGTCAAAGGAGTATAAGTCCTTATAAGGCCTGGTAATGTCAAGCCCTAGCTTCTCCATCACAGCCTTGGGCATGATATTGTGAGAAGCACCAGAATCTATCATAACATTGTGTAATGTTTTTTCATGAATATTCAGACTGATATAGAAAGGAGGAACAAAACCATTGTTAGTTTGTCCCTCAACTTCACGACCAAAAATTATCTCAGGCTGATCATCTGCAACATTTACAATATATGTACGTACTACTGGTTCAATTTTTAATGCCCTTGTTCCTATCTCTGGTTCAATGCTTAATGCTTTGATCACATGTGACCTGTAAGAATTTTTTCTCATTAGTTCTGACAGGGGAATAGGAATCTTCAATTTGGCTAATTCACCTTCCAAGCTGAAAGTAGTAGAAGTTATGTTTTGGCTTTGAGAATCGGGTTTATCATCCACAATTTTCTGTGCAGTAGTGTTAGGTCGACTTGTGGATGCAACCTCAGCCTGAGCTATTCTTGGTGAAGATTCAAGAGTCTTCTTTGTAGGGGTCTCCGCATTCTTCTTTTCAGGGCCTTTCTTGGGAGTAGTATATGAGGGTTTCTTTTCTTCAGTAACTTTCTTAGTTTGGTTGTCATTAGACTTCTTGCTTCTTAAATTGTATTTTCTGTGGACTTCCATTATGGAATTCTCAAATGCCTGATGTTCATATTCTTCCTCTTCCTCTTCCCCATTTACCTCTGTCTATGAAAGTAGAAATAACTCATGTTCTTCCTGAGTGATAAAAATGGATTCGTTGTCATTAACCCCCATAAGGTTTATGTGAATGTCATCCAACTCCTCAATTAACTCCTCTCCATCAGCATAGTTTTATTCTGTCATTAGACTTCTTGCTTCTTAAATTGTATTTTCTGTGGACTTCCATTATGGAATTCTCAAATGCCTGATGTTCATATTCTTCCTCTTCCTCTTCCCCATTTACCTCTGTCTATGAAAGTAGAAATAACTCATGTTCTTCCTGAGTGATAAAAATGGATTCGTTGTCATTAACCCCCATAAGGTTTATGTGAATGTCATCCAACTCCTCAATTAACTCCTCTCCATCAGCATAGTTTTATTCTAGAGGTGGTCTAATCTGTTGATTAGGACCTCTTTGTTCCCTTTGGTCTCTGGGTTCTCTCTATCTGATCTGGGGAGGGTCCCTTCTAAAATTTGGATTTTGAATCTGAGGAGAAGGTTGATTCTCCCTGGGTGGATTTCTGTCAGCGATGGCTAACCTTCCCATCATTCTCTCCATAGTTCTGACTATGGAATCTAATTTATCATCTGAAGAAGAAGTGGAAGGCTCTTCGTTGATTGTAACTCTTCTTTCAATTCTCTGTCTAGTTCTCATGGCCAATATATTGGCTTCAACACTTACTGCACTCTTTTGCATATCTTCTAAGGTGGTCGAATTTCTCTCTCTTAGTTGATAGGACATATCAGTATCAAATCCATTAGGGAACTTGATTAAGGCCAAACCTTGAGGAGGCTTGATATCAGCAGGAATTGCGTTATAAATATTGTTGAAACGAATGCAATAGTATTGCACCGTCTCCCCTTGATTCCTTTTGATATTTTCATATTCTGATAAAATTTGAAGAGGGTTTTTCTTTACCTCCCATCTGTCAAGAAAACTTCGTTGGAATGCAACAATATCAGTAATGGTAGAAACATGTAATACTTTAAACCATTTTTTTACATCTTCGGTTAGACTCTGTGCAAAAAGTCTCCTCTGGACATCTGCCTCATCAACTTCTTGCAAATCAAAGTAATCATTCATTTTATCAACGTGTTGTTGTGCATTAAGAGGTCCAGTACCATCAAATTGAGGAAGCCTGGTTTGATAGTCATGGGGCATGGCATGTAAAGGAGCAGCTAAAAACAAGGGAGAATATCTCGTTGCCATGATAGGTGGAGGAGGATGAATGACAACTTGTGTGATTGGAGGAGAAGTGACAGAAGATGTAGATGATGCAGGACTAGGAGGTATATTCTGAGTTACTTGAGGTTTAAGTGAAGTAGAAGCAATAGAAATGGCAGAAATTTCAACTGATTGTTGGAAGTGATCTTTGTACAAGGCTTGAACAAGATTTTCTACTAGACCTTCTAACTTTTTAAACTCTTGAATAAATCATAGATCAAAATCTGTTCTAGGAGAAAACCTTTCAAGGGTTTTAGGTTGGAGGAAGGTTTGATCTAATAATTTTTCGTCCACAAAACTATTCAACTTGGTTTTGAAAAGGTTGTGTTCAAAAGTTCATTCATACTAAATATCGTGGATTGTGATCAATTTCTTTGGAAGAGAATTTACCCTAGGAAGAGGACTGCTACTCTTGTGACCTTCTACGATGTTTCTTTTTCTGAGTATTTTTTCAGGAATATCTACAATTGTTACAGATTCTGGATCAAGATGAGATCTAGTGTTAACTCTTTTAGGAGCCAGAATTTTAAGATTTTAAGAAATATAAATTAATATATACAAACTTCAACAACCTCTTCACATTTATCTCTTTTATAAATTAGATATTTTGATTTGTTCAGAAATAATTTTTTCTTTATCTAGGGAAAATAATACGTAGGATGGAAAGTTTGTTCAGTCCCCAGTATGGTCGCCACTATGTTTGCACTCTGTAATTCCCAGAGGATGTTAGGGAAATAAGAAATTAGCTGAGGTAACTTACCAAACCTCTTTCGAAACTAGAATCTATCCCTACGAGTTTTAGAGAGGGATCTCTCTTTAGGATTTAGATCTGTTGAGTTTTAATATATTAGGCTAGTTAAATGAATCTGGGTTTGTTTGTTTTGTTTTATAAAGATGACTGAAAGTATTCCATTAAACATCCATTGGGCTATGGGGTTTGTGTTAAGGACTGAGATCAGATACAAATTTTATTAAGTTTCTTCACAGGGAAAGATAATGAAAATGTTGGATCTTTTAGAATTAAAATGATGGAAAGACAAAAAGAGGCGAGATAGTCAATCACAATAAAGAAGAAGTTAAGAATTTCTTTATTACAATATCTGAAGAATAAAATTCAGATCGTTAAAAGCCAGAAACAGAGTATTTGAGATAAATTCTTCACTGAATATTCTTTTAAACGATTAGATTAGAAAACAAAATGATAATAGAATAGGATAAACATTAACAGAGAAGAAAACACATCACCAACATCAACACACAGGAATCCTGTGAAATCACCTTTTTATTATTGGTAGATCTCTTCAAAAATATTACAGAGATAGCTTGTTGGGGCGCAAAAATCAACCCTCAATACTTCAGAGTCTGAAGTATTTATAGAAAAAATTACAACAGATCCTGTCATTAATGATCAGGATATGGTGGAGAGAAAATCTAGCTAACTAGATTACATATTGCAAAAATATAGGAATTCTAAATGATCCTCGAATTCTTGATGTTGATTCTGTGGAAGTGGTTGGTGATTCATCTTTGAATTGACTATGAGTGTTCCACATGTTGACACAGATGTACACATCACCTCTACTTGATCAAATTACACAGGTCTTCCCATCTCTTTTGACTAGAGATAGTAACTTTCAGTAACCTTCCGTATACTTCATCCATCTCTGTGTACTTGGCAAAGGTGGGCTTGGTGATGAAGATGTATTTTATCTCATGTTGGATGCTCAGGTCCAACTGTAGATTTTCCAAGAATGCTTTTCCAGTGATGCTGCCTTGTATGCCTGCAAACTTAGAACCATCCTTTGACACTGTGATGATATTTTGTCTGTAGTCTCAGAGAGTAATCATCTTGTCATTGATAACTAATAAACATGGAAGGCCTTTCTTGTGCAAAGAATCAACCTTGCTCAAAAATCTCTTCACTCCAATATCCATCGTCTGGACTCTCTCTTCAAGTTGAAACATCAATCCCTCTTGGTCAGAACTTTCTTGATATTAAGGATAGTTTATGTCCTATCCTCAATTTCCAAAGCTTCCAACTCCTCTTTTGTCTTAGAATTCAAGAACCTGATGATGTCATTTGCCTCTGTAGGCCTGTATCCCAATTATCCTCTTATATTGTTGATGGCTTGTCTACTTCTCTACACCAGTTCATGTTTCTCAAACATAATTTGTATGAGTGGCCAAATCTCTACCATGGATTTGCAGATGTCCATCCAAATATTTTTCTTGGATTCTGACAGTGTCCTAGCCATGATTGTCTCCTTCTGTAGTTCTTGTTTAAGCCTCTATGACTTGTGTACTTCAGTGTTGTAGCTAGCCTGAAAAGTAGATTTCAGTTTCTGGAGATTTTCAATTTCTTCTTGCAATATTTTCATTTCCTATCCTTGCAGAGACATGTCTTCCATTGATTTTGCCAGTTTCTTAGAGGCATTTGTGGTTGTTACTGAGGTTGTTGATGGAATTTCCACTGTGGTGGATGATGTTGTTGTTGTTGTATTGATCCCTGTGAGAGGAACTCCGTCCAGTGGAATGACTGTCATTGGTGTAGTTTGTTCCTTCTCCTTGATTAATTTCTCCAACTCAACTTCCATCTACTTGATCTGCAGATTTTGCTCCATGATTAATTTTATCATTTTCTCCTTATGGCCTTCAGTCTCAGACATTTCCTTTGCCTGTGGATCTTTTGTGTCAGGGATCTTCAGTTGTTTCCTTAAGGATGCTATATCATCATTATTCTTCGTGAGGAGTTCTTCTACTGCTTTGACATTGGATGAATCATATCCAATTTTCAATACCAGTTCTTCTAGGGACTTGATCTTGTTATCCTTATCCAGGGAGGATATATTTTCTAACTTGAGCTAAGAATGAACATTGTTTAAGGAGACTTGCAACTTTGCAACATTCATGGAGGTATTGGTCAGGGCAGAGAAAATCATTTCTCCAGTCTTTTTGTGCATATCCATTTGATCGGCTGGATGCACTTCTTTGACATCAAAATCAAATGTTGACCTTTTATAATCAGAAATCACTTCGGAGTGAGGCACATGTGCTTGGAAGAATTATGTGTGCATCCTTCCTTTCTCTATGTCAAAGGCAGAGATAAAACTATGTTGTGTTGTAGATGTATATTTCCAGAACTGAGCATAGGTACTGTTGGTCAACATTTCATTTTTCTTTTTGATCAAATCATACTTCTCCAAGATGTTGAGTCCTGAAGGTTCCTATGAGGATTTGGTTGTCAAAGTGGTATCTGTTTGTTTCCTAAATGAGGAAGTGGACATCATATGTTGGCTTCTAGAGAAAATGGTGACTGTTCTCCCTCCATTACTATGGTGGACTGAATTTATTCTCCTCCAGACCTGTTAGGTGTATGATTGGTCTTGGGTCTTTTCCTGTAAACTTGGAAGTCTTCTATTGAGACTTCTATGATTGAGGGAAATACTTCTTTTATGGGTCTCTTCTCTACTGGTACCTGTGGAGTGCTTGTTTGTGAAAATCTGGCAAGTGAAGGCTATTGTTCGATGTCTATTAAAGTGTTTTCCTCCCACTATGTCTGGTTCATGAATTTCTCAACTTCTGGTTTAGGCACATGAGCATAGGGGGAGATCATGTTCTTCAATCTGGTTTCTTCAATAATTCCACATGGATCATAGTGCCAAGGAAAACTAAGACTAAACTTCATTTCCTTTAACATCTTATCGGCCTCTTCCCCTACAGCTCGACTATTGCAAATAAAAGAACCTATATGTCCCTTGATTCTCAACTGTTGCTTATTTTTGAAAGCTACAAAGTGAATATCATCAGAGTTTATCATTTGTCGGATGTATTCCAGAGTGAATATCCTGATAGGTAAATACTTGGGTAGCTTGTAAGGGATCAATTCACATCCGTAGACCCTGATCTCTGTATGATCCTCGTACAGGTACTAGTCACTTGTTTTAGCTAGGTCCGACAAATGTAGAGTCCTTTGAATTTATTCATTTATCCTGAGATTTGTTCTTCCACTGAGCATGCTTACCACTGGGTGGTAAAATTGGTCGATGAACTGCTTGAAATTGAAATTAGATGAGTTATTTTTCAATAATGATGTCTAGGATGTGACAGGTTGTGGGTTACCATATTGGTCTATCTTCTACAGGGAGAAGGAGAACTTCTCTGCTTGGAAAAAAATGAGCATGTATGCCAATATCAAAGAATACATGAACATGCCCTCTGTAGAAAACTTGAATAGTTGTTCATGGATGTTGTTGGCCATAAACTGGCTGTAGTTGAACTGGGTAGTAGCCTTCTCTTCAGTGGAAAATATGGATAGAAATCCCAGAATGGGATCGTCTACCCACTCATCTGAACAGTATCCTAGGATGCAACATAGGGAAGAAATGATCTGGTTTCCTTTTACTGAAAATATGGATGAATGGTACGGGAGATTCATCTTGGTTAATTGAGCATTTTCAGGGAGAAAGAGCTCAAAGATTTGAGCTCTCTATGGGAACGATAGCTTCTGGTACATCTCAATCAGAATCTCAATGGAAAAAGGGAAAAGTGATTCGACTCTGGGTATCTTCATTATCTGGTCTATCGTTTCTAGGGTAATGGTGAAAAGAGTTTCACTAGATGAAGAAGCAATGGTTCTTTGGCTATGGAGATAATGTGCCTGGCATTTTAGAGTGAACTCGGGAAAATGATATGTCTAAGGGAAGAGGTATAGTGGGATATTGGACTCCAAGAGTCTAATCTCGTCACTTTGGTCTAGAAAAATGTCCCTGAGCCAGAAGTGCAATTCGAAGAAGTCGAATTTGCACTTTGGCTCTGCAAGTAAGCAGTATTTATTGATCAACGGTGTTCAATCCAGGTCAACAGGAGGAGGGAGGAAATGATCTTCTTTGATCTATGAGGATTTGGATTTGGGCACCATTGATCGGACTGATACCTGCAAATTGGAAAAAGATGTTAATTGTATTTATCAGGCTTCAATCGCGGTTGTCGACTAAAAGTTTGATGGAAATCATCTCAAGACTGGGAATGGTGATTTCGGTTGCGTCTGGATCGTGAACAGTGCAATAATGGTGAAAAAATGGGATTAAGTGGTTGAACGGGTGTCCGTTATGGAGCGGATGACAGGTCATATGGTTAACGGTCATGACGACTGCATTGATTGGCCCACCGGTCATATCGGAAGTGAGGTGGAGGGCATTGAATGGTAAATGGATAGATGGAGGTAACATGGAGGGGAGTGAGTGGATAACATGTGGACGGGATGTGGCGGGCGTCAAGTGAGTGGATCGTGACGTTTAGGCAGAGTAATGGAGCATGGCAGCGGAGTGCGAAGGTGGTATGGAAGGGTGGTTTGGCGGCTTTCTCAGAGTGGGGGGGG
>JASDQU010108793.1:4416-16278 GCA_032191745.1 Picea mariana | reverse complement strand
AGGAAGGCCAATGCAGTAAGGCTGTTAAAGACTAAATCAAACATACAGACAATATATTTTTAAAACAAATTGAGAACGAACTAAACTAATATTTCCCGTCGATGTGGTAAAGTTGTTAGAGACTAAATCGAATAAGAAGTAAATACTGAAAGTATGCAAGATGGAATCTCTAGTCCGAGTATTTTAATATTTTGGTAATATCATGTAGAGAACAACACGATGGGCTGAAAATGTGTCATAAGGCATTCAAGGTTTCATAAAGCATTCAAGAATGTTTGAACTACCACATTGTATGGCAGCGTAGTTTTTGCCACGTTGTTAGAATGAGAATAGATGTATTGTTATGGCAGGATTGAGTAGAGACATGTGGGAAACAGTGTGAAGTACAGGGGGTATCCATGTAGAGGATGACTCGTAGTAGTGTGTCACATGTTAGCCATAAGATATTGGGTTGGTAGATGACCCCCAAGGTTAATATGCAAACAAGACAGTTTTCTCCTCGGGTGTGTATAGTTCAAACATGAGACTTAGAAAATTTATATCTCAATGACTTGAAATAAAGTTTCCTGGAAAAAAGGACCAGGAATCACACACATTAAACATTCAAATATAATAAACACAATTTCCTGACATCTAACATAGTTGAAGAAAAAAAAAATTATCATTCAGAAAGAAGCACACAAAAATTGTTCCCAAATTAGTTCTCTTTGAAATTTATCAAAAATGAATAATGTATGTTACATATTTCTGGAATATGTTCCATATTTCTGTAAATTTAAATGCGTTTGTCATATTAACTGGGATTGGGGCTCCTGCGTTCCATAAGAGAAATAAGTACAAGAAATAGGACTATAGAAAGAAGAAGTGCGCGATGGTAGCGAGGAAGACCTGAAAAGAAGAAATTGGAAGTTATGAGTATTTGGTTAGAGATTTCTATTTAAAAACGTAGAATAATTGGATTGATAAAGAAAACAAGATGTGATCAGTATAGACTTACTATGAAGCCAATGCGTTTTTGTTGATGTCGTTGACGACCATTGGAATCGTGCCAACGGGTTATTGTCCTTCGTCGGCGAGTTTGTTCATTCTTCAATGTAGCTTCTCATGGGGGCCATGTTGATTTCATCCCAGATTTCTATGTCGAAAAGATCGCTTTCTAATTTCCTTAGATCCATAGAAATACTATGCGGAGCTTGTTCAATTTCTTCATTGTGTGTCGAATAGTCCACTACTCAGTTCTCGACGTCAAATTCACCATATTCAAGGATGCCATAAAACATTTCTAAAGATGACCCCTTTAAAATATCAAGTTGTTTATCCAAGGCTTGCTTGGTCAAGGACAAGGATTTGAAGATTAATTTTGGGTCTTGAACCTCGTTGGTACTTCCGTCTAAGTCTATTTGGGTTAGGTTTCTAAATAATTCTTCTTTCTCTGATATGACTTGTTCACATGATTCGACAATGAGCTCCAGGTACTTAAATTTCTTGTTCCAGCATGCTTTTAATTGTTTGATCCGCTTTGGGGAGGGGATATCCTTTTGTCTTCTTTTCAGATCCAAGTTGTTGATGGCATGGTTCGCAAAAGGGATTACCATATGTTCATAGAAACGTTCTTCATTTTTTAAATTCGTCTGCAAATGTTCGTGCAAATCATTTGCCCTCTTTCGAAAGGAAGCTATATTTTGTGATGTTTCCCAGGCTTCAGTAATTAGCTGTATTCTTTTCTTGATGTTCTTCTCTACAAAGGCTCTACGGGATGTGAGGAGGTTGGAGGATCCTTTTAAATTGGCTGCAGGGGTAGCAGGCACGGTTTTTTCTAAATGACTGGAAAACAATGGGGTAGCAATGAAAGCCTCCTCCAATTCCTTGATTCGTTTGTTTATTCTGGCATTCTCCACTTCAATTCCTCCAATGGAATCATCAAGAGCATCAAGGGTTTCACAGTGAAATCGAGAGATTTGGGACGACTGCATTTTCCTAAAGTTAATCTCTGTACGATATTTTTCTTTCTTATTTGTTACATCTCTCTTTTCAATGATTAAATTTTTAGATTGGTTGTAAAAAACAATACTCTCGAATACGAAGGATTCATCTTCGTAAAAAATGTCGGTCTCAGCTATTTCCATTGTGGAAATATGGTGCATGGTGTCCGCGGGCGGATCAACTTTGTGAAACAAGGCATCCACAGAAGTTTCAAGTTGCATGTGCTCACTTTCAATTTCGGGTTCTTCCGCCTGCCCTACAATGTTTTTTATTTTCTTCATCAGGGGAAGCTTGTGAGAACTATCAATTTTTCCGCAAGGAGGGTTTTTATCTCCTCCTCCGTTTGAAGATTTATGGGTTGATTTCTTACTGGGGTGGGTCAATGAATAAATGCTTCGTGATGTCGTGCTCTTGGGAGTGTTGGTCAGGGACTGTACACTCTTCTCACCAGATCCTTTTCCCTATTGTCTGTACAATTCATTTGCGCTTTGCAACGTCTCTACGTCGCAATCATCATAAGCAGGAGTGTTTTTTTCACTGTCTCTGTCTTTGGTCAGACGTCTATAGATAAAACAGATACTAAAGCCAACTAATAGTAAATGTTCTTGAAAAATCCCATTAGGATCGAACCCTTTTAGCCTTTTAGCATATTTTAGGTTCAAGTTCTTGAAATGGCTTGTGAATTCGTCAATCTTGTTGATGTTTCTACACACAAAGTCCTCGACTTTATAGGGCAGAGGAATGAACTGTTTTTTTCTCTTTCCATGGAAAAAATGAAACCAGTGGTTGTATTGCATTGCTATTTCTGTAACAAACATCTTGTCCATGATGTGACATGGAAGGAAAGAAGGATTTTCCTTGGATCCAAAGATCATTATTACACTTTAATTTTCCTTTCGTTCAAGTGTCCCCTTCCTGTCCAAAAACTTGGTTTCCTGGGCAGACATCCCGGGAGCATCCTTTCCTAACAATAAATATTTGAAAATTGAGACAAAGTCATTAAAAACCTCATAAAAACAATGGGAGGCTTTGTGCCTCCACAAGGCCTGGTACCATAATGTTACTGGGTCGAATTCATAGTTTATTTTCTTGGACATAGACAGTTTTGGAAACAAACAACAATGCACTATTGCAAAAATCAAGTAGGATGACATATAAAATTTATTCGATTCTTTGAATCGTGACAGTTGGGAATAGATTTCAATGGAAATTAGCTTCCCCCAATAAAAAATGAATCGTTCCTTGAATGTGAAGTACAAAATATAAATAACTATATGGGAAATGCTTGTCGTGGATTCCTGTCCCATTATTCTTGTAAACATTCAAGAAATTTCCTGGAATGGATTTCTAAAGGAACTGACCTGCAACTGTGTGATATCTTCAGGAACTATTGTCGAGTCTTCGAGGAACTTGGGTAAGAGGTCCAACCCGTTATAATGTTTTTCTAGGAACTTCTTGCAGTCTTGTCCTCTGAAGGTCAATGCTGGATCCGACAATCTTAACATCTTACGGAAGACCTGAGGTGACAAAGAAACAAGAGAATGGTCGCGCAGTGGAATAATTCTTTGGATTGAAATATATTTTTCGACGCACCAAGAGACCACCTCCTTACAGTCAAAAACCTTAGGGACACAGCCTGCACAAGCGATTCCAGAGATCCAAATCACTTCGTTCTAGGTGGAATGGGATGAATAGTAAGAGTATGCTTTGGACCACTGGAAGTTTTGGTCCTCACTTCCGAACATATTCACTGTATCTCCATAGAAATGTTGTCGAGTTGCTGCCATAAGCTTATGAGAACATTTGTTTGATCCAGACGATGTTTGAAATGAAGAGTTGGAAGGGATAATATAACCCTTCACAAATATTGGTCCAATGCATGTGAATGGGAGATCTCTTCGAGACTTTTTCTCATTAATGATAATTTTGACGACGGTTGCATGATGTGTTGTTAGCATTAAAGACTAATAATTGCATACATATAAGTGTGAACATGGAGGGTACGACAATGAGCAATTAAGGATTGGATATTTCGTGAACGGGCCAACGCGACGACCTGTGTTCGAGATGAACAATCAGAATGGATAATATAACTCTTCGAAGATCTTGGTTTAATATGTATTAATGGGAGATCTCCTCGAGCGTTTCGCTCATTAATTACAATGTTAACGGTTCCTTCATGGTGAGCTGTTAGCATGAAAGGTTACTAATTGCATATTAAGAAAGAAGTACGAAGGTCGCGGGGACGAGAAAGAGCAATTAAAGAGTGTATAATTATCAAAAGCAGTTGGGGGAGCTTCAAAATAGGGTTACAAGGTACAATTGTTAGAGGTGAGGGCCTGAGGGTCAAATTGCATGTCTCATAACTTTTTGAGTGAAAAACGCATAACACGGAAGAGGGAATGATGGGACATTCCATAGGAAAATTTGTATATCGCGGAAGTCCGGGTAATGTTTGCAGGACACAGAACAATGGAAGTGCAAACGTGAGACCACCTGTCTAGGAACCTGCAATCGAAAAAGTGGCTCAAGTATGGAATAGGGAAACAACTGAGTGGATTTGTTTTCACTAATATATTGAAAATTGTAATATATATCCCATTACGTGGAAAGATTTTTTATGCATGTATATGGGCAGAAAAGAGAAAATAAGAGAAAATAAATTCATTTAAATTCGAGGAGTCGAGTTTCATTTAAATTCCACTGTCTCATCGAGCATTTTGATTTTTAATCACGGTCTGTATGGTTGTTGCATGATGAACTATTAGCATTAAACCTTGTTCGTTGCATACTTTGAAAGAAGTGCGAAGGTGGAGGACACAATAAACAGTGACTAAGAATTGGAGATTTCGTGAACCCGCCAACCCAAGGATCCACGAAAGAGATTTCATGAAATGGGAAAGTATGGAAAGCGGTCAAATGGGCTTCATAATTAGGGTGACAATGGTTCCCTGGGAGACGTGACTTCTCGAGGGTCAAATTGTATGTCTCAAAACTTGAGTGCAAAATGTGTAGCAGGGAAGAGGGGATGATATGGGAGCCCGACGGTCAATTTGTAGATGGTAGAAGTGTGGGAGATCTCCTCGAGCCTTTCTCTCATTAATGACATGTTTAAGGTTCATGCATGATAAAGTGTTAGCATTAAAGCTTTCCAATTACATATCTAGAGAGAAGTAGGAATGTGGCGGGGATAGGGAACAACAATTAAGGAATGGCTAATTATCGAAAGCAGTTGGTGGCGCTTCAAAATAGGGCTACAAGATACAACCAACAAAGGTGAGGGCCCAATGATCAAATTGTATCTCTCGAGAGTGTTGACCGCAGAACATGTAACATGGAAGAGGGCATGATGGTGCATTCCTATGGCCAAATTGTATATCGAGAAACTCTGGGCACTATTTTCTAGTCGTAGAACATTGGAAACAAAATCCTAAGCCTGCCATTCTGGGAACCCGTAATCGAAAAAGTGTCCATGTATGGAACAGGGAAATGATAGGCCGGATTCGATACACAGTAAATGTACCACATCATGGACATACAATCAACTTGAGGCTAAGTATTGAAAGGAACGATGGATGGTCGGGCTTGTGACAGGGCATTCCAGCGGACAAATTGTATATCACGGAACTCCGGGCATTGTTTACAAGTCGTGGAAGATTTGAAATACAATTTTGAGCTCATAAATCTGGGAACCTGCAATCAAAAAGGTGTCTAAGTATGGAATAGGGAAAAAATGGCCTAGACTTGTTTTCACTAATATATTGAAATTTGTAATAACTTTCCCATTACCTGGCAAGATCTTCTCTGCATGTTTCTGAACAAGTTGTGTAGGGATAGTTAGTCCTCAAGGCTTTTTCTTATTAATGATGATCTTTATGGTTGTTGCATGATGGCATCTTAGCATTAAACCTTTGTTGTTGCATATTTGGAAAGAAGTACGAGGATGGCCGACACAGGAAACATTGACTAGGAATTGGAGATTTTGTGAACCCGCTAACTCGAGGATCCAAAATAGGGTGACGGGTCTCTCCAGAAGGTGTGAGGCCCCGATGGTCAAATTGTATCACTCGAAACATTTGAATGCATAATGTGTAACATGGAAGAGGGGACGAAGTGAGAGTATGACAATCAATTTGTATATGGCAAAGGTTCGGGTGCTATTTGTAGGTCACAAAACAATGGAAGTTAATTTAAAGGACAGAATAATTAATGTGCATTGGGAAGGGTGCAATTGTGGTGGGGATGGAAGAGATCCATAAATGGTTTGAAATTTTTTATGAATTTGGGTAAAGTGAAGATTGCGAGTTGGAGGAGCCTGGGGTGGAATTTTAGATTAGGGAATTTTTTGGGTGCAAGATATATATCACGAAACATATGGAAAATTTTGGCTAAGTATAGAAAGGAACGACAGTCATTCCAAGTACTGTAAATGGTGGTTTAATGCGTGTAAATGGAAGATTTCCTCGATGTTTTTTTTCTTGTTAATGCCAATTTTTTAGTAGCAGTGTGTTCAGTTGTCACTAGTAAGACCATAATTAATGTGCATTGGGAAGGGTGAAAAGTTAGTGGGGATGGAAGGTAGTGAAAGATGCTTTGAAACATTTGTGAACCCTGGTAGAGTGAATCTTGCGAGTTCGAGGATTTTGTGGTGGAATTGTAGATCACAAAAGTTTTGAGTGAAAGATGTATATCACGAAACAAGAAGCAACAAAGTTCGAAAGCGCCAACCCGATAATCGCGGCCATAAAATTGGCTAAGTATGGAAAGGAACAACGGTCGGCTAGATTCACCATGTGAGGATATAGATGGAGATGAAGATATGTCAGCACACCAACCCTGGAACCCACGATCATAGAAATGAATCTAAGTATATAACCAGAAAGCGATAATAGATAGGAAGAAGAAAAGGGAAAAAGGGATAAGTATATCACAGAACAACATTTACTGTTTGTTTATTAATGCCAATCTTTTCAAATCCCTGGTGAGTTCTCACTAGTAAAGGAATAAATTACAGATCACAGAAGTTTTTTGGGTGCAATATGTATATGACAGAACAGGGGACATAAGTGTTGGATACCACAAACCCAGGACCCAGTGGTCAGATAATTGGCTAAGTATTGAAAGGGACTGCGGTCAGTCGGGCTCATGGTGTGAAGATATAGATAAATATGAGCATATGCCAATCCATGAATCCGAGAGGCCATGATCATAGAAATGCGACTAAATATAGAACCACAAATGGATAATAGAGGGGGAGAAAACATGGAAAATTTAAAGAGAAAGTGTTTATATTTATTCCAATAGTATTCATATTAATATATATTAATACATTATTTTTGGTCCAAACGTAAAGCATCTTCCAATTTGCAGGATGTTGTTCGGTTCGCAAATTTTGTTGAAACCCATAAGCAATAGAAAGAAAAAAANTATATATATATATATATATATATATATATATATGACACAACATTTTTTATATGCACAAATATTATCAAATAGAAGAAGCTGTAATATATTCAAAATATTGAACAGGAACATGACGTCAACACCCGAGTTTCCTTGTTGAAATAGAGTCATTAATTCATTCTATTTATGGGACCCCGAAGAATGAAAGTAGTACGGGTCCTCCCATTTCTTTATTTAAGTATATGGCGGGCACCACATAAGTATGGCCTATGACAAATTATTCTTCCATGTAAAATGTAAGAAGCGAACATAGTAGCCATTATTTAAATCAAAGTGCTAGGGAGTAGAAAGAAAAGCTTGTCGTCCATGTTTAACGACACACAAAAAAAAGTACAAAATAAAAGAAACAAAAAATACCAGATATTGGAAAACACCATACAAAAAACCTCAAGTATTATGTATTCAGATAAACTAGGTTACAAAATACAGCTGAGATTATTTTCCATAATGACTGTGATTGGGGTTGTCGCCAACAAAAAAAAACAAATATGTACAATAATGAAGCCCGTGGACAGTCTTTTATAGATTTCAACTTGATCATGAAATTCTTTCCTCGTAAAAAACAACGAGTTGAATATCAATTTCGGGTCTTGGACTTAATTGGTGCTGCCATCTAGATATATCCCAACTTTTTGAATAGCTTGTCTCTTCTAGATATGGCCTTCCTGCATTGGTTGGTTATTCAAAATTCCATACTTTGCTAAGTGTTAATTTCCCTCTATCGTCAAAAACCTGGGGTTTAAGGTGCCTTCCTTGTAATGTTCTTTGTCATCGACATATGAGACAACTTAGAAATGCGATTCAAGCCCAATTCAAAGACAAGGGAGTGGTTTTATGTGACATCGGATTTGGGGGAAACAAATAAATCCTGTTAGCCAACAAAAGCTGAGAAAAAAAATTCAATTATGCTGTGACTACTATCCTCCCTGTATTCGATCATCTGTTTGCTTGGAAAGCCTTCCTGAAGATTTGTATGTTGAATTTATTTATTTTATTGTTGTAAATTGGAAGGGACGTCCAATTCACCTGTAAAATGTTTCTCTGTTGAAGTACATAGCTTCTTCAAACAACACAGATCTGGAAAGTGTATCAAATGTTGCATATCAAAATAGAATATATCTTTCGTCATAGGGGTGGCAGACATCGTGGCCCACAAAATGGTTTGGAATATTCAAAAGTTACACCAAATATTACTCCATGCCCGAATACACTTGGAAGGAAAATATAAAATTGGATACTCACGAACGTGAGAAACTATATGCACGTTTGAATCAACATTCTAAAATTACAGAACGTTTTATGCCAAAGTTGTAACAGACTTTACAGACAACCAATTTCATTGTGAATGATTGTTGAGCGATCTCTGGATGTAGTAACAGACTCGAAATACAATCAAATTTTGATCACTAATTATACTAATCTGAAGTGTAAGAAGTCATGATCCCAGGCTCCAGGTAGTTTCACCTTCAGGAATCCACACTGGCGGTGACCCCAGGCTCCAGATAGCTTCGACTTCGGACATTGACACTGGTGGTGGAAATGAGAAAATTGGTATTGACTGCAGTGTGACAATGCGGTGAACAAGCAGGGCTGACATCGTTAAAGAACTTAGACTGTAGGATTGTTAGACCTGCAAAGAACATCGACTTTAGTGTTTCTTTGTCATTAAAACTTCAATATTTCTCTGAGTCTAGAAATCTTTGGACGTTGGGTGTCCTGTGCGATAATGACCTTGAAATTAGGTACACATTAGACATCTATTATCTGGAGTTGCAGTGTTAATGAAATTTTCATAATGGACGATGGGTCTATTTCATTGGCACAAGAAGTATTAATTGTGTGATTAATTAACATCCTTTAAGGATGCGAATCCCAAAAAATACCTGAAACTTTTCGAATAGTCGTGTGCTAAAAAAATACATTGTTCTGTATTTTAAGAAATAATAAATTGTATTTTCTATGTCTAACATTAGTTTGCACACATAAACCTTTTTAAGCTAACCAAAATTAACATATAGTCAACTCAGATTCCCGGAAGCGATCAAATTGCCTAGAGCTAGAGCTAGTTTATTTCAATCATGTTGGTTGGGATAGAAGGATCCACCACCAAGACAAAGAAAGAAGCTAGCAATAAAAGAAACTTTTCAAACACAAGATGGTGATGGAAGCACTCTATGACTAGGAAGGCACTTACTTCAAGCATCTAGCAATTTTTATTTTTTTCACATATCGGATCCACTGCAACAGAAGAAATGCATTTTCCTTATTCAAAGCAAGGGAAACAACATGAAGATTGATATTAGGTGGAAACAAATCTAGAATACACCATTACATTAAGTTCTCTTATAAAGAATGAAATAAAATTATTACATGAAGGAGGTAGTAAAAGGTGATTTTCAAAAACCAAATCATTACCTGAACATGCCAAACTTCTTGCAGAAGGTGGCAGTATAAAGTAATATTTAGAAAGTGTTGCAAAGTCCATAATCCAAAATTCCTTCCCACTAACTTTTCCTAGTTACATGTGGATGCAGGCATTAGAAACTTTTGAGAGCATCGTTCCTTGGTTATATACCCACCTTCAAGTAGGAGGAGAATATTTGTGCAAAGAGGGGCAAGCTCATCGACCCAGCTGCAATCATATGCATAGGAATAGTGAAAAAGATGTGCAGTAGCGATAGAAATTTGATTGTATGTGGAGTCTATTACTACATCCAAAGGACAATGAAAAAACTTTGATAAAGAATATGACTTTCTGTCAAGTCTGTTACCACACCCAGAAGTAGCTTAAATTTTTTTGAAATAGAAACTTCTGTAATTTTAGGATGTTGATTCAACCACCCATACAGTTTCTCATACTCACGACGATCCAAATTTATAATTTATTTCTGAGTATATTTGTGAATGGAGTAATATTTGGTGTCATTTATGAATATTCCAGACCATTTTGCAAGCCACGATATGTGCAACTCCTCTGACAAAAGATAAATTCTTGTGTGGTATGAAGAATTTGATACACTTGCCAAATCTTTGTTGTTGGAAGAAGCTATATATTTCAACGAAGGAGCATTTTGTAGGTGACCTGAAAGTCCCTTCCAACTCCCAATAACAAAACAAATAAGTTCAACACTCAAATCTTTAGGCAGGCCTTTCAACCAAACAAAGCATTGAATACAGGGAGAACACCAATCACAAGATATTTGATTTATTTTTTTTGCGTCTGAGTTTCTGTTGGCTAACAGAGTTTTTTTCGCTGAAAGCCGACGTCACATAAAAACATTCCCTCATCTTTCAATTGGGCTTGAATGGAATCTCTAAGTTGTCTCACATGTCCACGACCAGGAACATTACAACAAAGGCACCTTAAAGTCTAAGTCTTTGGTGATAGAGAGAAATGGGAATAAGTATTTAAAATGAACCCTGGAGGATGATAGTATAATCTTCTATAAATCTTGGTTTAATTCATTTGAATGGAATATGTTCTCGATATTTTCGCTTATTAATGCCAATATTTTCAAATATGTGTGTTGAATAGTCACTAATAACACAAGTTAACATTCTCATATGTAAGCAGATTCTCAAATATGACAACCTGTAATATATGCACAGTATTAAAGATGGACATGATGTCAAGACCTCTGTGGATGACATGTTTGTGGATGGCAATGTGGTAGTACAATATTACACTATTACTACGATGATGCCTTTAAAAAACTAAAATAACCAACACTTTTTTGCAAATTCAAAATGGATGCAAAAACAACTATCAAATCCCATAATATTCACCTGTTAATGCATTTTAATTGGAGCTGTCCTCGCGCTTTCCTCTTATTAAATCCAATATTTTCGAACCTGTCTGGTGGGTTGTCACTAGTAAAATCATAACTAATGTGCATTGGGAAGGGAAAAATGTGGTGGGGATGGAGGGGAGCAAAAAATGCTTTTAAACTTTTCTGAACTCGGGAGTGCGTGAACCCGTGAAACTTTGAAGACTCGAATAAGTATTGAAAGGTAGGTCGGACAGACCGATTCATCATAGGTAGAGTTAGGCTTGCAAATTCAAGGAGTCAGAGGTCGAATTGTAGAGCACCAAATTTTTGGGTGCAATATGTATACCCCGAACACGGGGCACCAGACTTCAATAACACCTATCTGGGAACCCACGTTCATAAAATTGGATAAGTATGTAAACAAACGATGGTTGGTCAAACTCGTGATGTGAATATATAGATGGAGATGATGATTTTTCAGTTCGCCACCTTGGGAAACCACGAGGACAGAAACGTGACAAAGTATAGAACCTGAAACACATAATAGAGGGGAAGAACAAAAGGGGGAAAGGGAAAGTTTAGAATAAATTGGCTAAGTATGCAAATGAACGACGGTTGGTCAGACTCTTTATGTGAAGATACA
>JASDQU010108792.1:173682-191858 GCA_032191745.1 Picea mariana | reverse complement strand
ATATGATTCTTTCCTATAAAGCTTGTTGTGTTTTATTGTATGATTCCTTGATCACATACATAGGTTTATATTGAGTTTATTCTATTGCTTTCACTTTGGTTGGTTGTGTTCTTTTGCAGGACCATCATTGTATGAGCATTGGAATGGAGCTAGAATGGCGATGGTGAAAGGAAGATCATAAGGTATGTTCATGACTTTTGCTTCCTAGTTCATTCAATAGTCTAAATCTAGGGAAAGAGTATTATTTTGTCTTGATTTGTTCTAGATCCAGGTGGATCTAGGGAGATCGGTTTGTGTCCACACTTACGGATTTATCCTATAATAATGGATAGACTAAGGTAGTGAATAGAAGCTTGGGAGATTTGTTGAGGAGTTTGGTAGCTGAACATCACAGTCAATGGGATCAGATTCTGTTGGAAGTGGAGTTTTCATATAACGATTCACCCAATAGGAGCATAGGATAAATACCATTCCAGTTTATGTATGGAATGCAGTTGAGAGGAGTATCTGAGTTAAGGGACTTGGAGCAGAATGCATTCAGGAGTGCTAGTGCAGAGGATTTTGCAGCAGGGATGCAAGAGCTCCATAGTAAAATCAGGGAGCGATTGGAGAATTCCAACCAGGAATATAAATGCAAAGATCATCATAGGAGAGACCTTCAATTTGAAGTCATAGATTTGGTCTTAGCTCACTTGAGAAGGGAAAGTTTCCTAAGGGGGACATAAAATAAACTGAAAATGAAGAAAATTGGGCCGTGTAAGATCATAAGAAAGTTTGAAGCAAACGCTTATGAGATCGAATTACCAGATGGAGTAGGAATATCACCCATATTCAACATATCATATATGTACCCTTACAAATAAGATGAGGTAGGAACATAGAAGAATCAACCAGAATTTATATGGGTTAAACAATTGCCTGTAGCTGAAAAGTCGCAGATGGAAAAGATAATTGATCAAAGAGTTAGCAAGAAGACCCGAAGAAAGACATACTTTGAATATTTGGTCAAATGGAAAGGACATCCAATTGACGATGCTAGTTGGGAAAGCGAAGTGGAAATCCAAAGACATGGACAGACGGTGCAAGAGCTCATGAACAGGATTTCATGAATTTTTCAACCAGAGGAGTATGACGCAGGAGAATCATACACAACTAGCAAAGAAAATGCAAAAGAGGAGAACAACTGGAAAAGCACCAGCACACGTTTTTGAAGGCATTTTGAATTTGAATGAAAAGAGAATTAATGTAATAGCTAGGGGAATGAATTTTCATTTATATATTGACGGATGTAAATGGGCCTAGATGCATTTATGTGTAATGAATGAAAAGTAGTTGTAGTTTTTAATTTTGATTTGATAGTTTAGAGCTGTAGGAGGGAAAACGGAAGAATAGACACCCTCGCTTGTATCATTGTATCATATTCTCTATTGTAAGAAGAGCAGAGAATTGTAGAGAAGAAGAACATAGAGAAGAACCCATGTACAAGAATATTTGAGTTAATATATGAAAGTTTGACTCAATTTCATGGTCTTATTATGCTTACTATTTACATCTGTTAAATGGTATGTTTACAGTTGTTTTGTTTCTCTGTCATGCATTTATTTTGATGTTGTATGTATGCTTGTGATTTCATGTTGAATGTATGAAGTCTAAGAGAGAGGATGGATGAGTTTAATTTGTTTCTCTTCTTGAGATTCCTACAAAGAGAGCATTGAACATCCACAAGGTGTGCGTTGACGAAATTTCTGAGTTTCATCTCAGAAAAGATCAGGAGAGATATCATTATTTTCATATTATCACATAGTTGTGCAAGGTGAGCGTAGGCTAGTTGAAGTCTTGGATTTTATCGAACCAAGATGAAGATTGAAGGACTGATGTTGCAAAGGATGGCACAGAGTCGAAGGGTCAAATAACCAGAAGTTATTTGTGAATGCCACAAGGTGTGCGTGCAAGAACCTTTTGGAGTCTTGAGTTTGCACAAAAAGCTCAGAGGGGATAGAACAGACGATGGAAACGCTCATGGAGAAGTGTCGAATTACCGTAGGTTGTTGGATCTCGCATACCAGCGAGAAGATTAAGGCTGAGCATCTTTCAGCATTCAGAAAGCTCAGGAGGAGTAGTGGTCGTTGGATTGGAATCAACAGGAGGCATTGATTTCGTCCTTGAATTCTGTCATTTCTGAGTTCGGGCATTAGAGAAGATTGTGACTCGGAGTCGAGAGTTTAAAACTCCTGATCTGGGAAGTCTTGAAGGAACCAATACCGTCAGATCACGGAAGGTTTGAGCCGTTGATTTGTGACAAGGGTATATCACAATTTTGAGAATTGGCGAAGGGAGCATTGCATAGTAGTTCGCTGATACGCGAAGTCCCGGGTGCCAAAAAGACTAGGTCCCAAGTTTTAGTCAGAGGTCACATCGGAGAAAAGTCAAGGGAAGAGAAAATATCCGTAAGCCCTTTTGGGTTTCGGGGTTTGAAGAGTCAAGGGGACTTAAATTAGGATTCGTGAGGTCGCAAAGTCCGAAATACCTTTTCGAAAAAGGTCATGGTCATAGTTGTTGGTCACGTGGGTGATGGTTAGCGCCTAGTGTTTGTTCGCATAGGCATAACTCATAAGGACCTATGGTTACACACTGTGTGTGTGGGATATTTTTGTGAGGAATCTGAGAGTCGATCCGACTCAAGGTGGAGATATAAAATGATCTTAAGACCAGAGGTCATGCAGAACCTGCTGAGGTAGGGGTGCTACGTCATGTACATGGGTTTCCTTTAATACAGTCATGTATGTACGTAGGGTAAGTGTTACTTTTCACATGTACATATGTGTGTTGGGCATGGATAGACCAGGTACATGCAAACCCGACCCTTTTACAAGGGCGTGCACCCCCCAACCCATAAATTAAGAAACAAATGATGATTGAAAATGAAAGGAAAGGTTATTTGTACTTACTTGATTCAGGATTGAAGATCTTGCGTCCATCGTAGCTCCTCGAATTCACGTTTTGAAGAAGAGGTTTTTTTGACTTTTTGGTCATCTTCCAAATTACAATGGTTAAAATGAGCTATCCAACTCTATTTATAGAATTGGTTGGCCTTTTTTTCCCCACTTTAGTCATCTTTTTTCATTTTCTTGGCTCGATAAGAACTTGAGATTCTTTTTGAAGAGATATGTGGATCATTCTAATGTACTTGTTCTTTTGGTTTGGTGTTTTTATGAGATGGGTTACACTCATACCATCTCGTGGTAAAATTTGTTTTTCAACATTTGCATATAGGTTAGGTTCTTACAACCTTGAATTTTGCATATTGTTGACTTTTTCGCTTTGCCATAGGATCTATCCCACTGAAGTAAGAAACATAAACTTCTATGTTGCTTAGAAGTGTCGTAATTAGGTGGTAGATCCTTCCTCTACATGGATGTCCTAAATAGATCCTTTTCTTCATTTTGGTGTCCATATTGTGAGTTTTTTTCTCCATAGGCTTGGGAGTCATTTTTAGTCCCACCATGATTGAATATAAAAGTCCCATTCTTCTTCATCTTCTTTGGCTCATACCCGAGGGACTCCCTATGAGCATGGTTTGTTGTCTTTCAAGCTCGCTTAAACTTTGAAAGAAAAATCTAATGGGAGATTATTTATTCTTTTCGGCCTCATTTAGATTACTTTAGAAAATAATCCCCCATGGAGTCTTATTTAATCCCTTCTCAAAATCTCTAAAAATTGAAAATATTGTGGAGCGATCTTGTTTCCCTTCACGCTCGTCAAACTAAAATTTGAAGGCACATTTGTTCAACAGTAGTTTACCCCTTTTCGGTCTGGACGATTAATTCATGAATAAAGGTATGCCCTAGGAGCTTTGGTTTGTTAGGAGAGTATTCACAATCATAATTTTAACCCTTTTTCGGGCTTGAGGGACTAAATTTCCGAAAAAGGGCCAATCTCCTTGGTTTTGGTTTATCTCTTTTTTCGGGCCTTGGAGATTATCTATGAAAAAGGAACCCCCCCATAGTCCATAGTTAAGCTCTTTTCAGACTCCCTAAATGTGGAAACATCGTTGAGTGACCTTGTTCCTTTCACACGCATTAATTGGTCCAGAAAAAATGTCTATTTGGCACAAGTGTAACCCTTTTCCAACCAACAGATTATCCAAAAAAACAATACGCCTCGAGAGACATGTCTTGACGGGAAATTTCTCCTAAGTTATATTTTATACTTTTTCAGGCTAAGGAGACTAAACATAGAAAAAGGTCATGAGTCTGTTGGCCCTTGGTTATGGAAGGAAGAGAATTAAAAGGAAGAAAAGGTAAAAAGTGAGCTTCACGGGAGACACAGTGACTATGACTGGGTCGAAGTGAGAAAAAGAGCAGAAAATATAGAGCAAAGTGCAGAAAAGAAATCCGTTGGATGAGGAGATCAAGGATGACAAACCAACAAGGAACATGGATCGAGGACAAATCAGAAAGTGGAAAAATCCACCGCTGGATGCTTTGGAGCACCGCGCGAGAAGGAAGGAAAGAAAGGCTGGTGAAGCCCAGAAAAAGAGGGTCAAGTTGACCTAGGGTTTTAGACACCTAGGGTTTTGGTATTTAGGGTTTTGGCACCTAGGTTTCGGCCTAAGTCTATCGGTGAGGGATTGTAATTTATAAATAAAGGTCAAGAGGACCTAGGTTGGGTTGGTCATTGAGTATTGGTACAATATTGTTGTTGATCTAGTTATATTGCTGTGTGAGAGATTACTGTGTTGAGAGAGAAAAGTGTTGAGAGAGAGAGCCTTTTGGTATTGTAAGATCTTCAACTGTGTGCGAAGATCAAGTCCTGCAGCTGGGTGCACAGGAAAGGGGAGAGAAAGAGAGAGAAGAAAGAAGATCTGCTAGCAAAGAGCACAAACAAGAACTGTATTCTTTACCTTAATAAATCATAAGCACAATTCAGTGAACGTATCCCTAGAGAGAGGGTGAACCACGTATATATTGCATTGTGTATGTGTGATTGATGCTTTGATATATGTTGTTGTTATCTTGTTATTTGCATTGTTGTGTTAGATCAGATCTATAACTGCGGAGGATAGATCTAGTTTGATAAGTGAAAGGTGCATATTGTGTTATTGTTCTACTAGATCCACTTGATATTCCCCTGGTTGTAGACATATCTGTCCTGCAACCCCCTCATAGCTGCTTTGGGTGAGACTGCATCTACTTTGCAGGTGTTTCCAAAAGGGCCAGTAGCTTGGGATTTTTGGTGCGTTCTTGGAGTGAACCTCGGGTCTACCCCTGTGCCAACAAATGGTTTCATTGCCGGGACAGGAATCTTGTTAGGGAATGTCAAAGTGGTTCCCATCGAAGACATAGATTCAAAAGTGGATAGAGGATCAGGAGAGGGACTTCAATAAATCCCAGAATAGGAACCCTAAGCTGAGTACTAAAGATTGGCTACAAGGATACATCTTCACTGACATTCACGAGATCTTATTTGGAGGAATCCATCAGGAGCTACATGAGTGGTTGGCTAGGTTAGTTGACACACAGTTCGAGATCATATCTAGACCTCCTGTGGTTTGGATGTCAACACTGATCCAGAAGGTCAAGAGAGTTGATAACGCCATATCCCGAGAAATAGATTATTGGTTTTATAGTACCATTGGAGGTTATATCACCGAATTTCCTATTGACAGAGTAGAATCGTACAGCCAAGCCGTGAGATATTTTTTCAAGGGACCCCGAGGGAATGTTTTGCATTTTCTGAAGTTAAGAATCAAGATGCTCTTGCATGAAAGCCATGTATTGAAGATACAGTAGACTGGCTAGATATGAAAAGGCTAATGTTCAGAAATTCAGACAGCGACAGCGACACAAAAGCTAGACATATGCACAGTGGAAGAGTATTCAGAGGGGTTCACCTTGAGAACCTGTTTAAGAAAAGTACGGGGAAGAGGGTTTCTATAGTGGAGAAGAGGTATATCTAACAGGCAAAGAGCACTCATAACCCACTAGGGTAGAGGAAGAAGTCGTTGAAGAACTTCATCGGGACGAGCCAGAAACATCAGGAACTGTGCAAACCACTGAAGTAAGTAATATCAATCCTCCTGTTGTTTCAGAAACACTAAGTAATCAGAATATTCTGAATCACCAGAGTCCGCAGAGTACTATTACTAGCAGTTCAACATCTACTCAGACAGGAAACGTAGGCAACTTCATGGCAGATCAGATAAGGCTCCCTATCTTTAGAGGAGATGGATCTAAATATCATGATCAACAATGGTTCCTGTGTGAGGTTGTATGGAACATTAAAAATGTTACCGACGAAGATACTAAAAGAAACCAGTTTAGCACTACACTGAGGGATTGCGCGTTGAGATGGTACATGAAACTTGTCCAAGGACTTGCGCAACCCAAGCCACTGAATGAGATCAAGAACGCGTTGATTGCAGAGTTTAAAAAACATAAGTCGGAGTCAAAATGTATTACTAAGCTGAAGGAGATCAAGAAGAAGGTAGATAAACCTATTTGGGAGTTCGACCAGAGATTCAAGACCCTAACAGTTCAACTGACCTTCAAGATCCCGAACAAGAAGAACAAAGAATGGTTCATCGCTACTCTTTTACCACATATCAGAGTTCCCCTAATGTAGAAAAAGATTGCTTCATAGGTAGAGGCATTGGAGATCTCCATGAAGCTTGAATCAACCCCCATGGGAGAATCCAGCTCAGGTATGAGCCAGATCATGAGTCAGTTAACTAGTTTGTCTTTGCAGGTTGAGGACATGAAAAAGGACAAGGGAAAAGAAAAAAGGGAAGACATCTGGTGTATCAGATGCAAATTAGAAGGTCATGACAAGGATCACTGTCCCTTGTTTCATGAATATCTGGCTTCAGAAGCTCCGAGCCTATTGAAGAAAGTCACATTACCCTGGTGCGAAGTATGCAGAAATTGACATCTCCCCGGTGAGTGCTATTACATGCAGAAATACATCCAGACACCCACAAACTTGTATTGCACATTCTGTAAGTCAATAGGGCATGATGACAGAGATTTAAGAGCTTATGATCTCATGCATGAGATATCAAGAGACATATACAAGATCTAAGGTGAAGTACGCCAAGAAGGAAACAATGCACAGTATAACTCTCCGGGAAGAGGAAACTTCAATCCTCGCGGTGGATTCAGAGGACAATGACGAGGAAGAGGTATGGGCTGAGGCCGAGGACAAATAATTTTCTATTACTGTGTGCAGCTAGGAGATCTAGAAAGGGACTGTCAGAACCCTTGTACCACTTGTAGTTATTGCAACTCCTTCGAGAATGTCATTAAGGACTGCCCTGTACTGCTAGCGAAGATTCAAGAAAGAAGAGGACCTCAGCAGAACCCACAAGTACAACTAATGTATGTTGAACCTCATGGAGCAGAACCTAGAGTCATTGTTATTACTCGAGGAGGTGTTGTTATAGGAGAGGATAGAATGACCCAAGGAAAGATGGCAGAAGACTCAGGTATCAGGAAAGTTGCGAAGAGGACTCAAGCTTTTGATGCGAAGAAAGAAATGAAAATATTTGAAGAAGCAAGGAAAGAATTCAAAGCAGATCAAGGGTATTCTTCAAAAACACAACTAGAAATAAGAGAATATGGAATGCCTCATGCATTTGATCAGTCTGCCTCACCCAGAGAGGGAAAAGAGGTAAATAAACTTGTTAGTTTCTTATATATGTTTATATAACTTCTTAAAGATGAGAAATCTATACAAGAAATGCAATATCTGGTTAAAAAGTATGAGCTAGGGAAGATAGACCCCTTACTGAATAGGGAAGTACACCAAATTGGTAAGAAGAGAAGAACAAATAAATAATTACACTTGAATGCTCAAATAGGAGAGTATGATATAGACTATGTGGTCCTCGACTTAGGGTTGAAGGTCAATGTCACGACGAAGAAAACCTGGGCACTAATGGGAAAACTGAAGCTAATCTATTCCCCCACCAGGCTTTGCATGGCCAGTCAGCAAGTTTTCAGCCCATTTGGATGGTTGGAACATGTCCTTGTGGACATCGACGAAGTTAGAACCTTTGCAGATTTTGAGGTAATTGAAATTGTTGATGACAACTACCCTTACCCTGCACTGTTAGGAATCGATTGGGCCTTCAACAATTCTACTATTTTTGATCTAAAGAAAAGTCATATGACATTTGGAAGAGATGGACTTTAGTTCATTGCACCTTTAGATTCAGATGAGGTTCCTTGATACACAGATCCTATCAGAGAAGAAGACCATGCATACAAACTGGAAAACATCTATCAACTAACAGCCAGACAATAGGATTACATCAACCCTACAGCTGATGGGAATCTGAGCTGGAGAAGTGACAACACATGTTCATCATATTCATAAGAAGCGCTGGAGAACTGGAAGAACCATATGTATGAAGTATCTACCAGAAGATGTGCTAGATTAACCAGAGAAGTTCACTAGATCGGCGCAATAGTGAGTAACTTACCTACATTTGATGGGTTGAACCCTTTAGAAACCTTCCTATCAGATTTTGAAACAAGTGTACCAACACATCATAGGTTGTTGGAAATGGGTGAGGCCATGAAAGCCACACCAGCAAGATGGTGGGGAACGCATAAAAGAAATATTACAGACTGGACACAATGTCGAACTTTTATGACAGTGCAGTTCTTAGCGCAAGTAAAAGGATGTGAAGTAAGCTACATAGGTAGAAGTTGTCCAAAGAAGCATGTGTGAAGCTGTGAAGAGGCCAGGAGTGACATCCATCGAGAAAAATGGGTGCACAGATTCATTAACACGCTGGAAACGACCCCTATCAACTCGTACCTTCAAGCGGAGTTGTGCCTCGTCACTGCAGATTGGGAAGGTATGATTCAAAATTTTGTAACCACCTTTATATTTGAAAGTGAATATCCTTCAGTAGACCAAAAATTACAGATTGTGAGACTGAAGGTATTCGAAGAGGCATCTAGCCTCCCTATGGAACACGAAGAGGACAAATGGGCTGGGCCTCTCCAAAAACATGGAACGTCAATGCCGACGACGATGATGATCCCAGGAAGGTAAACATCGCTAAGATAGAGTTCCAAAGAGATTTGGAAAGACCAGGAGTTGAGCTACCATTTATTGATCAGCCAATCAATATCAAAAGGTTCAACATTGGAATAGAGGAGACACCGAAGCTTGCCAATGTCGGAGATTACTAGGATGCTGCTACCATTGACAAGATTACATAGTTGTTGCACGAATATCAGGACTTGTTTCCAACCAAGTTCATTGATATGAAGGGTCTCAAAGGACCTATGGGAGAGATGAGAATACCTTTGAAACCATATGCAAAGACAATTAAGCAAAGACCCTATAGATTAAACCCGAAATACAAGGAAAAAGTGAAGATCGAGCTTGATAGAATGTTGGAAGCATGGATTATAGAACCTGTTGAAGAGTCGGAGTGGATCAGTCCTATGCTGGTACAAGACAAGAAGACAAGAGAAATCAGGATATGTGTAGACCTTAGTAAGTTTAATGATGCCTATCTACATGACCCTTTCCCTACACCATTCACTGACGAAGTATTAGACAACATGGGAGGACAGGAGGTATATTCTTTTACAGATAGATTTTCAAGATACCATCAGATCCGGATTTCCAAGGAGGGTCACCACATGACCACTTTTGCTACAAAATGGGGATCCTACCAATATACAATAATTCCATTCAGACTGAAGAATGCCCCAACCATCTTTTCTAGGGTGGTGGTCGAAGCATTCAAAGAATTTCTACATAAATTTTTAGAAGCATATTTTGATGAATGGACTGTGTTTAGTTTGTTGAAAAACCATATTGAATGTCTAAGNTATTAGGCCATATTGTATGCAAGCAGGGATTGTTGGTTGATCCATCAAAGATTACAATTATAGTTGATTTGCCACCACCTACTTCAGTCAAACAACTATGCACTGTGCTAGGACATACTGGATATTACAGGAAATGTATTAAAGGCTATGCCCAAATCAAAACACCGATGGAGAAGCTATTGAAGAAGGACTGTCAGTTTGGATGGAAAGACGAATGCCAGTAGAGCTTCGACACATTGAAACAAAAGATGGTCATTGCGCCCATTCTAGTTTTTCTAGACTAGAACAAGGAGTTTCATGTGCATGTTGATGCATCTTCTATTGCACTAGGAGTAGTACTAGCACAACCAGGAGAAAGGGAGATCGACCACCCGTTAGCTTTCACTAGCAGGAAGCTATCTACAGCTGAGATTAACTACACCACTACAGAGAGAGAAGGATTAGCCATGGTGTATGTGCTGCAAAAATTCTACCACTACTTGTTGGGAGGACACTTTAAAATGTTCACAGATCACTCAGCACTAAAGTACCTAGTCAACAAGCCAGTGTTGGGGGGGCGAATCTACAGATGGCTTCTGTTGTTTCAAGAATATGATTTTGAAATCATAGTTAAACCAAGAATAATGAACAAGGGCCCTAACCACTTATCAAGGTTGGAATATGGCGAATAACCCACTAGCTTAGAGGATACACTATTGGATGCACAACTTCTCTCCATTAGAAATATTGATGACCACTTCACAGACATCATCTAGTTCCTGTCAATAAGAATGGCACCAAGTGACTATAAAATTCCCCAGAAGAAACAACTAGTGGTGCGTGCTGCAGACTTTTCACTGATTGTTGGTCATCTATACAAGATGGGACCTGATGAGATAATAATAAGATGCATTATGGAGACAGAGTGCCCACTGATCCTCGCATAAGCTCATGAAGGCATCATAGGAGGCCATTATATAGGGAAATAAACTATGCAAAAGGTTCTGCGAGCTAGCCTTTGGTGGGATACCTTACACAAAGATGGTAAAGATTATGCCAGAGCATGTGATGTATGCCAGAGAGTTGGAAAACCATCTCGAAGAGATGAAATGCCATTAGCACCGCAGATGAACCTACAAGCATTTTAAAAGTGGGCCATTGACTTCATGGGACCCATAAACCCACCAAGAAAGTCCACGAGATCAAGGTACATTATTACTGCAACAGAATACTTAACCAGATGGGTCAAATCCAGAGAAGTCAAGGATTGTAGCGCAACTACAGCTGCGCATTTTATATTTGATGACATAATAACTAGATTTGGATGCCCCAAGATCCTTATGAGTGATCAAGGCAAACACTTAATCAATAAGAGAGTTGAATCTCTAACCAAAGAATTTTCAGTCCACCATCAGAAGAGTACACCTTACCATCCACAAGAAAACAGGATAGTTGAAGCATTCAAAAAAATCTTGGAGACAACATTGACAAAAAATTGCAGTGTGAATAGGGATGACTGGGATCTAAGAGTACCTGTAGTACTATGGGCCCATAGAACCACTTGCAATAAATTAGCAATGCAGACCCCTTTCAAGTTGGTTTATGGTCTTGAAGTTGTTGTCCCGATGGAATATTTGGTACCAAGCTTAAGGATTGTTGCGTTTATAGACATGGATGACACTAGCGCTGTTCACGAGAGGCTTGCACAGTTGGTTGAACTAGAAAAAGATAGATTCATTGTCGGGTTCCATAAGCAAGTTCAGAAGGAAAGATAGAAGGCTTATCATGACAGGCAAGAAGAAGGCATTCAAGCAAGGTGACTTAGTGCTGGTATATGACAGTAAGTTTATAAAACACCCTAGGAAGTTCAGAACACATTAGATTGGACCATATGAGATCACCTATGTTATAGAAGGAGGAGTTGTGTAGCTGAAGACGTTGAATGGAGAGTGGAAGGAATGATTGGTGAATGGGAGTCAGCTGAAGTTGTACTATGACAACCAGCTACCTCACAGCTCTAAGTAAAAGCATGAGGAAAAGGGTCTAGGTACCAGGTGTAGTTGAAATTGGGCATCAGACACAGAAAAGATAGTTTTTACAAGGAGGGAAAGGAGGCATAAAGTAGAAAGCAAGGGCTGCACTGCACAGTCCACATCGAAGAAAAACAGAGGAATCAGATCTAAAGTGCCTCGGGAAGAGTCATAGGTGAGTGTTGGGGGCCTTTTGGCCCTTGGTTATGGAAGGAATATAAGTACAAGGAATAAAAGGTAAAAAGTGAGCTTCGTGGGAGACACAGTGACTATGACTGGGTCGAAGTGAGAAAAAGAGAAGAAAAGATGGAGCGAAGTGAGGAAAAGCAAGTCGTTGGACGAGGAGATCGACGATGATAGACCAGTAAGGAATATGGATCAAGGAAAACTCAGAAAGTAGAAAAATCCACCATTGGATGCTTTGGAGCACTACTTGAGAAGGAAGGATAGACAGGCTAGTGAAGCCTAGAAAAAGAGGGTCAAGTTGACCTAGGGTTTTGGTATTTAGGGTTTTGGCAACTAGGTTTTAGCCTAAGGATTTCGGTGAGGGATTGTAATGTATAAATAAAGGTCAAGAGGACTTGGTTTGGGTTGTTCATTGAGTATTGGTACGATATTGTTCTTGATCTAGTTCTATTGTTGTGTGAGAGATTACTGTGTTGAGAGAGAGAAGTGTTGAGAGAGAGAGAGCCTTTTGGAATTGTAATATATTCATCTGTGTGTGAAGATCAAGTCCTGTAGCTAGGTGTGCAAGAAAGGGGAGAGAAAGAGAGAGAAGAAAGAAGATTTTCTAGCTGAGAGCGTGGACAAGAGTTGTATGCTTTACCTTAATAAATCATAAGCTTAGTTCTGTGGACGTAGCCCTAGAGAGAGGGTGAACCACGTATATCTTGCATTGTGTATGTGTGATTGATGCTTTGATATATGTTGTTGTTATCTTGTTATTTTCATTGCTATGTTAGATTAGATCTATAACTACTCAAGATAGATCTAGCTTGATAAGTGAAAGGTGCATATTGTGTTGTTGTTCTACTAGATCCACTTGATATTCTCTTGGTTGTAGACATCTCTGTCCTACAACCCCCTCATAGCTGCTTTGGGTGAGACTGCATCTGCTTCAAAAGTGTTGCTGAAAGGGCCAGAAGCCTGGGCTTGTTGGTGTGCTCTTGGAGTGAACCTCCGGTCTACCCCTGTGCTAACAGAGTCCATAGTTAAGCTATTTTTAAACTTCTTAAAATTTAAAAGATAGCTGAGTGATCTTGTCTCAGTCACACTTGTTAAAATGGTTTTGAAGAGGCATCCTTTTGGTATAATTTTTCCCCTTTTTCGAAATGACTGGAATAATTACAAAAAAGGAACACTCTAGAGTCTTGTTTTAGTGTTTTTCAGACTCTCTAAACATGAAAAACCACCGAGCTTACCTTCTCTAGGCTCGTAAAACTCCACATGGAAGGAGTCTTGTTGTGTTATGCTTAATCGTATTGCATGTCGAATCCTTGTGTCTTTGGCCTAATGTCGGATTCATGTTGCTATTAAATGACCCTTCAAAGCATTCCTTAAATGCAAGCCTTGCAACACTTTTTCCCTCGCGATCTAACACCTTTACCCATGTAGGAATTTTTTCGAGTGTCCTTATCCTGCACATGTCTCCCTGCACCGAGTATCAGTATGTTCCATGTGCTTGGAACTAGTTTTCTTTCCCATGACACTCGTTCCTCCCTTGTAACATAGCATTCTTTTATTCTTTTTCAAGCTCGTTAAAAATTTGAAAAAGACAAAAAAATCAAATATTCCAGAAAGAGGGGACAAGATATACATTTTTTTTCAGCAACAAGATAGTCTCCCTTGGACAAAGCACATCCTTATGTTTTTTTGCCAAGAATTGGGATCTATTATGACCTTAGAAAGATGTTATTGTTACACTAAGTTGTGTCCTCCTCCATTTGGTTACTCATCCAAACATATGAAGAGTTTGTGATGCCTCATGTATCACAGACTTATGTCAAATACATGTTGCCTAGGTATCATCATTTTGTCATTCTTTTTTCCAAGGGAAGTTTTATCCAACCTCAGTTGGACATTCTGCAGTTTATCTCTTGACTTTCTTGAGCTGGCCATCCTGAGAGTCCAGTCAAGTTCAGATTCAAAATCAATAAAGTTTTATGCCTGATGATCGAGATCCTCTAGTCTTTCCCCGATAGCATGTCCAAGACCTTAGGGTAGTGAGTATTACACTCATATTTTACTCCTACTGGATATTTTGAAGATCTTGAAGTTGTTGCTCGAGCTATGAAGTCCTCATATCTATCTACATGCATCAATGCTTCTTGAAGATGCATATCATATTGTACTTGTATATATTCAGATGATTTTGAGATGTAGATCCATTGTGTATTGTTTGCGGATACACTTTATATAGACATTTATATTTTGTTTAGTAGTCATATATGACATGGATCTACAATGTACTCGATTGGCATCCATGCTTAGCTCATCCCGAGCATGGGTATGCCTACCTCAGAGAGACTATCATTGTTTTGCAGATGGCATGCTCACGAACACTCATCTCGGGCTCACTCAACTTTGTGCCTTCCCACTGGTAAAGATTTTGTGATGTATTTTGGCCATCAAGTTGCTCTTATGACCTCACACATTAGGGGGCATCTGTTATAGTCAAAAATTCCTTATCTATGCATACAAGACATTGGCCCTTCATTCTACATACTTTGCCAAAATACTGTTGAAGCTTCCTCTTCAAAAACCATTTTTTGGAGAGTGTATGTGCCATGTGTTAGACAGTTGGATTAGGTTGATGGATAGTTGGTATGGATTGTTGGTTTTCATTGATTTCAACTATTGGAGAGTGATATTGTATATTAATGTCAACCCTTAGTGATTGATGTCAACCCTTGGAGAAAGTCCGGTAGCACAAAGGTTTGGGTAATGGACCCAAGTTTGTTTCATGTATAATGGTATGAGTTTTAATATATTTGAATGTAATAATATTCTATATGGATATTTCATGTCATTCCATTTCTTCTGGTATGTGGAACATCACATAACTCCTCACGGTTAGAGAGTTATGGCCATGAGAAGTTGGAGAACCCAGGTTTGGGTAATGGACCCAAGTTTGTTTGATGGATAATGGAATGTGTTTTTATATATTTTAAGGCAATACTATTCTATATGGATAGTACATTTCATTCCATTTCTAGTGGTATGTGGAACGTCACATAACTCCTCACGATTAGAGAGTTATGGCCTTACAAAGTTGGAGGACCCTCATATGTTGGCTTGAAGCCCCAAAAGGTCAAAGAAGTCAAAGAGATTGCAAAGAAGAAATTATTATTTAAATGATAAAGTAAAGTGACAAAGTCAAGACGTATTATATAAATAATAAAGTGAAGTGACAAAATCAAAGAAGATTATTTAAATGATAAAGTGAGGTGACAAAGTCAAGGAGGAATATTTAAATGATAAAGTAATGGAGAACTTTCTAATTATTTAAAGTGGTTAACTCTAAAAATGAGGAAAATAGGTTAAGTGACCTATAAATGGGTTAAGTGACTTAGACATAGTTTAAGTGACCTAGAAATGGGTTAAGTGACCTACAAGATGCTTCTAAGGAAGATATTTGGAGAGTATAAATAAGAGGCAAGGCTCTCTCATTTTATATCACACTTGAGAATATTGAATATATATAGGTGACTAAGGTAACAAAAGGATATCTAAGCTGAATTTCAGAGAGAAGGTGAAGAAAAGAAGGCTGGAATTCAAGGGAGGATAAATTCTTTTAATGATGCTTTCTAAGGTATGTTATTTACAGGTCATCTCACCATTTTCGCAATAACATTTTTTCTACAATGCTTCAGACCGTGAAATTGATAGGCCATTGAGGAAACATATCCAAGTATCTGTGGTAAACATTTTAGCTTATGGGTCGTTGTATTTTTGGATTTACACTCTGTGGAAAATAGGGTTTGTGGCTAGTCCTGAAACTAGTCTAAAACAAGTGTTTTAGGTAAAAACGTCATAACTTATTCATAACAGATCAAAATTTAGTAAGACCAAATGTGTTGGTTAGGGTACAATATGTAGTATTTTGTGTAACATGTTTAGATCCATTCAACAAATATTCTGCGTGGGGCACACTCTACAAGGTCGTCTGTAGAATAAGCCAGAATTCAACTAGGTATGTCATTTTTGTTATAACTCCTTTTCTGAGAGGTTCCAAGTAGTGAAAGTTGGAGGAATTTCATAAACCAAACTGAAGAACATTATGTACTATTTTCATATCTTTATTCATTACAAATACATAGTTATCATTATTTCAAATTAGGGTTGTTGATTAATCCCAAACCAATCATGTGAGACTAAAGAAAAGGTTGATGAAAATGCTAGTCTCTTATTATGAAAGTTAAGGAAGGTTTGCAGGTATGTGATCATATACACCAGATCTATTACATATTTACAAATCTTATTTGGATGATGAAATTGATGAGGAATTTTTGTTAAGGTACATGTTGGGTACATGGTTGAGACAAGTAGTTGATGAGTTGGCACATACATGAGGTGTATAGTTGATGATGTTGGTACATCTTGATGAGTCATAGTGGATGACTAGTTGATACATGATTGGTACATACTTGGTACATGGTTGGAGGCACTTGTTAGTATTGTTGACACATGGTTTATGGATGATGTAGCATACTTGTATTGGTATATTATTAGAAGCACATATTGATCTTGGTGATGATTATGAGTTGTTGTGTTATGGTTGGTTGATGCACATGTTTGAGAGTTATCTTGGTGATTGATCTTGGTGAGTAGATCTGATTTGGTTGATAAGATTGATGAGATAGGTTGTTGTGATAGGTTGTTTGGACATGTTGTTGTGACAGGTTATTTGTACAGGTTTGGTGCATAGTTGATGCACTTGTTCATGGTACAGGTTTTGTATATGTTTGGTGCATGGTTGATGCACTTGTTCATTTTACAGGTTTTGTACAGGTTTGGTGCATGGTTCATGCACTTGTTCATGGTACAGGTTTTGTACAGGTTGGTGCATGGTTGATGCACTTGTTTATGGTATAGGTTGATTACAGGTTGATTGGTACAGGTTTACAACAATATATATCACAGTGTTAGTGTGACATTGATTCCATCATTATACGTATATGTCAGGGTGGTTGGATGGGGCAAGGACAGGTGGTTGTAGCCACCTTTCGGTTGTATCTAGAGAACATAAGGGGTTGTAGCCTCCTTCTAGTTGTATCCAGAGAATTTGGGAGTTGGAGCTTCCCTTAGGTTGTATCCTGAGAAACTAGGGGGTTGGAGCCTCCCTCTAGTTTCATGTGGAAAACAAAGGAAGTTGGTGCTTCCAATGAATGTAATTCTTCAAAACATATAAGAAAAAGAATTTTGTGGTTTTCTCCCTCTTTGGGTTTCCATGTAAAACACTGGTGTACTTTGTATGTGTATGATTTTTCATTTGTTCATTTCTTATTTACTCTGCAGTTATTGGATGATAATGCTACATTTATATAACACTTGGATTATATGGTTAAAAAAGATTAAATTTCTCTATTACTGATTCACCCCCCCTCTTAGTAATCCAACAATTGGTATCAGAGCCGGTTCCTTCAGGAAACAGTTTAACCACTAGAAGGAGATCATGGATTATTTTGAGAATGGAGTACCAATGTTTAATGGTCAGAATGGTTTTAAGTATGATATGTGGAGCATAAGGACGGAAGTATTTTTACAGGAACAAGGACATTATATTTGGATATCAATTTTTACAAGATATTATAGTTCATTAAGGGAAAAGACTGCAACCAAGAAAGAATTGAGGAAGAATAACAAAATAGCAATGGATTTCATCTGGGAAGGATTACCTAATCCGGTAAGAGAAAAGGTTGGTAAACTTTCATCAGCAAAAGAACTTTGGGATAAGTTACATGGCATGTATTCTTCAATCATCACAGATTCAGAAAATGTCAAAGAAGATGCAGATGCAAATCAAGAAGAATTATGTTCACATGTAAAGAAGATTCAGAAGATGAAGAGTACATAATCACCAAAGGTATTTTGTTTTGTTTTAATTGTGAAAAACATGGACATCTTGAAATAGAATTCCATGGAGGAAATGAGACAGAAAAAACTAATTGAAAAGGAAGACAATTATGAAGAAGAATTGATAAGTGTTTTAGATGAACTAAGAGAAGAAAACAATTCACTCAAGAAATAATTGATGAAACAAAAGGAAAGTGTTCATGTTTTTTAAGAATCCCAACATGTCATCAATAACTGA
>JASDQU010108792.1:144831-156413 GCA_032191745.1 Picea mariana | reverse complement strand
TAAAAAACACCGAACAATCACATATAGCTTTCATATTCATGTTGGAACCCAAGAATTTTAATGAAGCTAGCAAAGATGAGCATTGGGTTAAAGCAATGAATGATGAACTTGATCAGATTGAGAAAAACAATACGTAGGAGATGGTTCATAGACCTGAAGGTAAAAATATCATTGGCTCCAAGTGGATCTTTAAGAATAAGTTGAATGAGCAGGAACAAGTTGTCAAGAACAAAGAAAGATTGGTCTATAAAGGGTATGCGGAAATAGAAGGACTATATTTTGATGAAACATTTGCACCCGTAGCAAGATTAGAAGTTATCAGAATATTTCTTTCCTATGCTTGTCGTAAAAGGTTTAGATTCTATCAAATGGATGTCAAGTCAACTTTTCTAATGGAGATTTAAGTTAAGAAGTCTATATGGAACAACCAAAGGGTTTCAAACTGTCTGATAACCCTGACTTAGTATGCAAGATGAAGAAAGCTTTATATGGGTTAAAACAAGCCCCTCGTGCCTGGTATCACAGACTGGATACGTATCTCAAAGACAAAGGGTTCAAGAGAGGAATAGTTGAAAACAATCTATATATCAAAATAGAGGATAATGATTTGCTCATCGTGTTGGTATATGTAGATGACATCATATTCGGATGTAATAAGGAATCATTGGTACAATGGTTTGCTTCTGCCATGGAGTCTGAGTTTGAAATTTCTATGATAGGTGAATTGTCATTTTTTCTTGGCCTGCAAATTACTTAGAGGTTTGAAGGGATGTTCATTTCTCAAGAAAAATATCTAAGAGAAATGTTGAANTTGGATGCAAATTAAGCAAGGATGATGACTCACCTGACGTTGATCAAAGTTCATATAGGTCAATGATAGGCAGTCTGTTGTACATCACAACATATCGTCCAAACATAATGCATGTTGTTGGAATGGTAGGAAGATATCAGTCTGCACCTAAATAGAGTCATTTTCTCACTGTCAAAAGGATATTCAGATATTTAAAAGAAACAATGAACTATAGCCTATGGTATCCTAAGAATCAAAATTTTCATTTATCAACCTACTCAGATGTTGATTGGGCTAACTACATGGATGAAAGGAAAAGCACGAGTGGAGATGCATTCTTCTTAGGATATTCTCTAGTAGCATGGTTGAGTAAAATGAAAGGTTCCATTTATTTATCAACTACAGAGGTAGAGTACATTGTTGTTGCTACCTGTTGCACTCAGGTATTATGGATGATTCAGACACTTGCAGACTTGGAGGTAAAATATGCTACATCGATCCCAATTCATTGTGATAACACTAGTGCCATTAGTGTGTCCAAGAATCCTGTATTCCACTCCAAGACCAAGAATATTCCCATAAAATATCATTTTCAGAGAGAGCAGGTCACCAATCAGATTGTTCAGGTCCATTACATTCCAACAACAAAACAAATTGCAGACATCTTTACTAAACCCCTAGCTAAGACACCATTTGAATATCTTCAACAGAAGCTAGGTGTCATCCCGTCTCACATCTAAGAGAGTCCAACCTGTTAGGGGGAGTTTGTATTGATTGAATATCTGATACCTCCGAAAAATACAACAACAACTCAGGGGGAGCATGATTTCTTTGACATTGATGTAAAAGGGGGAGAAAAGAATAGGTCCAGGTGCCTTTGTTTCCATCAATGCCAAAGGGGGAGATTGTTGGAATGTTTGTTCCAGAGTCTGTACTTAAGGCTTAAAAAGAACAGTGTCTAGTTATCCGAAAGTGAGTGAAGAATAAAAAAGGGGAAAAGAATCAACCTTCAAGAAAGGAACCTAAGGTTGATTTCTAGGTTGTCACTGTCTCGCTTCCAACTGTTCCTGGATGTTTATATCCTATTCAATCACGACCCATGAACGTTCAAGTTCTACCTGGGTGGTGGCTGTTTTAAGTATAGTATCGAAAAGGTTCAAAGCGATATGTGTTTGGTCTGATAAACCGGGTTCAATATTAGGTTGTCTTACAACAGGGACAGTCATAGAGGAACATGAAAATTAAAAGGGAGCTCGAGGTTTTAGATGCTGTCTCAATTTTATCGTATACAAGAGAAATATTTGATTTAATGTTAAAGATAAATTGCAAACCAAAGGCCTTTTCCCATAACTGAGTTATCTATTAAATAAAATGTGTGTGAAATGTGAGAAAAACACTAAGCTGTCTATAATGCGAGGCTCCTATCAAGGGAGAATCTCGCCCTGTAAACAGAAGAAGAAAAAGATGAGAATAAATATGACGAATGTATAAAATATGAAAATATAAAAAGTTCATGGGTCTTGTACCTGCTGATAGTCGATACAGAGGAAAAGCTGTAAATGATATAGACGACTAAAAATTAATCACCACAGTAGAGGTTGTACTAAATTGCAGTGAAACATTCATCAAACATATATGTGTGAAATGAAATTGAACATGAAATCACCAAGGAAACAAACTCATAACACAGTCTTGACGGAATCAAGAGTCTTTGGATTGCTTTGTATTAATATTCAAAAGAAGAGAGTCTCTATTACAATCGATCAAAAAAGGTCTAGCTCCATTTCTTTCTTCAATGTGTATTTTTATACAAATTTCTATATGCTAGAATCTCAATCATTCCAGAGGTTTTCGGTTACAACAAAAGGAGATTAAACGTTTCAATTCTTTGTCTCTATCCTTATTTGATACCAGAAACCTTCCCCTTCACATGCTCTGTGCAAGTGACACACTTTTCCATCAGCTGGGATATCAACCTGGAAGGTTCTGCTTGATTATTTGCCTCAAAAGTGTAACAATCTTTCACCAATTGTGGCAACTTTCCTTCCACCTGTTGGTCTTCGGCGTTGATAGAACATAATTGTACACTTAGTTTTATCAGCTATTTATCTATTTGGACTATATCCGTCTGGGTTATTTGTGATATTTCAGCCAACTCTCTTTTCTCATTCTCAATGATATCTTGCAGGTGCATAGCTATATTGATCCGACCCAGTGTCTTAGTACTTCTTTCACTATCGAGACCCAACAAATTCCCATATATGAAACTGAAAGTTTCTTCACAAGATTTTATTACCTCCTTAGCTTGTTGTCTGCCTTTCGATATGTTACACTCCCATTCTTTCAGCAGGATGTTACCTTGGGTCTGCTCTGGGATGGAAAACCTGGAACTACTGCCTGTTTCTCTTTTTGTCGTGGCTATAATAGCCTCTTGGAAAGTGACCCGAGCCGCCCCAACTTCTTTTTCTCTGAGAGAGATGCTTTCTAGTACTTAATCAAGGAGTTGGCAGTTGTTTTGAATAGTTTCCACCTTAGCAAGTAAACCTTGTTGAGGTACCGACACTCTTTTTTGGATTTCTATTGCTTGGGATTGAAATATCCCGATATCTATTACCTGGCTTTCGGTGAAGTCTAATTTGTCCTGTAGCTTCCCTATTAGTTCTCCTTGCTGGCTTATCCATAATTGAATGGTCAGGTCCACCTGCTATGTCTGTTCGAGATCGGCTTTGAGCTGCATGATTTCCTTTTGATCATCTGCTCTTGCTTTCTCTATACCTGTATTCACCTGATCTTTGGCATTTGCCTCTGTTGTAGCCAGTTTAGCCTCCAATGTTTTGATTAAGTGGTTTTTTCACTTCAAATGATCCTTTAGGGACCTAACAAAATATTGGTTTGTTGTAGAGAAAGCCCCTAATGTCCCTGCTATCTGAGTTGCAAATTCTTCTTTTTTCATAGCTCTCCCATCAGCTAGTATTTTAAATTTCTTGGCTGTCATGCCTACTTCTTTATAAAGTTCTTGTTTCACAACAGCCTTTCTCTTCTTATCGAAGAAGAATTCATTCGGAGGTAGCTCTTCCACAGTTATGGGCATTAATTCTTCGTTGAAAATCCAACCTGCATCTGGGATCCCCTTTGTGGACTGTAGGGGAGTAACAGAAATGATGGGATTGTCGATCTTCTTAGATGATTTCCCCGAAGTAACAACAGAGGTTGGATTTCTTGGAGGTTTTTGGGTCTCGGCTTCTTGTTTTGGGCCCCCAATTTGATTTTTCTTTTTCTAGTGTTCTTCTTGTTCAACTGTTGAATCTTTGGAGCCCTTGGCTTCCATTTTTTGTACCTCTACGATCGTCGAGTTCTTACCCTGTAAGACTGGGGGAAGGCAGCTCCGCCAGTGTTCCTGAAATTTTAAAAAATCGGCCATCTCTTTGGGCGATAGGGCTTGTACCTGACTCAAAACCTCTGCATAGGATCTCGTGCCTCGAAAAATATCATCATGAGGTGAATTATCATGTTCAAATATTTTAAGGCCACAAGTAGCCTTGTGATTACTCATGACCCTGTGTGGGTCATGTTTCTTGAATTCAATGTGGACCAATTTAATATCTTCCAAGGTTGTTGCCTCAGCCTTTGCGTGCCTGAAATCTAATAAATAATAGGTATTCAAATGAATGGGGAAGGGTGGCCATACCTTCTTCGAAAATCCTTTAAGCTCTTTGCTTATGCCACCAATCATGGTTTTCCTAGGGATTTCGTGACAAGCCATCCTGTCAGGTATAAATAATGGTAGGGAATATGGAGGAACAGAGGCGCCAAAAACCCTGATATATGAAAATTCTGCTTCTACGTACCAGTCGGCCATGCTGCTCAAATTGGCCGCTATGCTATATGAGATCCTGAGTGGTGTATTACTGAAGATGGTGACATGCATCAGTACCATTACCCAATTGAAAATCTCGTATATGAAGTCTGCTGCCTTATCCTCCCAAAGTTTTGAGTGATAGATATGGATAGGCTCAACCTCATATGGAGTCCAGCTCCATCTCATTAAAGGGGAAGGCATCATGAAGAAAACAGTATCCATGATGTAGGTGGCCATAAAAAATGAAGTGGCCTTCCCATTCTCCCTCTACATCCGATATTCTATAATCCGGTTGGTTAGACTGTATGACAACAATTTGTCCCAGTCAAAGGAACAATCTTCAGTGACTGTATGAATCAGAGGAACCCATGGCAGAAAGAAATGTGTGGTGTCCTCCCTCCCATACAATCTACAAGTCATCATTGCAATGTATTTGAACTATGGTTCCAAAGAAGAGATTGAATAAAATCCATTACCATCAGCCCTGAACTTTGCGAGGTGTGAGACCCAATCCTTAATCAGATCAGACAATTTTTTGCCGTATTGCTCGCATTCCTTTCGCTTAAAACCTTCTAGAAACTCGACATTGTGTAAGAAGTTTGGGGTGGGTGACAATTGGTACATCGCCTGCAAATGCTCTAGTCTAAAGGTCCCCATGGCCACCTTCTGCTCGTTGATAATAGTTCTGGTCAGGATATGTACATGATCTAGTGCCCATCGGATCATATCATAGTAAGGAAGGAGTCATGGCCTGGCCGCTACTTTATGCATCTCCACTTGGATGACGATCTTGTATTTGGTGGCCAAGTCATCCTTCTCATTATCACTGGAATCATCTGAACAGTTCACCAATTCGGACTGCAGAACCTCGGAGATGTATGACCAACTTCTAATAGAATCAACACTTCGGGGTGAAGTATCAGAAACATTATCTGAGCCTTCCCCTGAAATCTCAGCAATTGCCTTGGACACTTTTTGTGGGGCCATGACAGCGGACTCTGACTTAGCTCTCCTGTAGTAAAAATGTGTATACATACAGAAATTAGCCTGACGAGAAAGCTTCTTTGTGTAAAATAGAAATGAAATTTGAAAACAATGAGAGAAAGAACTCTATATTTTGGCCATTTAAAACCCCGACGTCCTTATGAATAGAACGTCAAATCATTTTTAGGGAAAGATTTTAGCAATAAAAACAATATCTTTACCTTTCACTTCAACTTATTTCATATAAATGCCATAAATTTTGATGGATCATGACACAAGTTGGTGCAAAACATTTAAATTTATCCCATAGATGGTGCGTGTTAAATTCTGTATTTATGCATTGATTAATCTGGCTTAGCTTCTTTAATTAGGTTTTCTTTAAACTTTAATCAACCTTTCAGCGTTCTCCGTATCGAGAGATTTCACTCCTACCCTTCGAGTCCCTAAAACCTGAGATCGTGATGATGCGATCTAGTTAAGAGAAAACATAATCTAGATTAAGTGTTTAATTAATCATGTTTAATTAATATCGCGACTTTGCAACTCGAGGCTTCGAAGGTATAGTTTCCAGGAGGATCATATGCCGAGTTGCGAAATCCTGAGATCGTGATGATGCGATCTAGTTAAGCAAGAATGTAAACCATCTTAAGTGTTTAATTAATCAATTTTTAAGTAATATCACGACTTCGAAACTCAGGGCTTCAAAAATATAGTTTTTGGGAGGAGCGTATGTCGAGTCGCAAAATCCTGACAAAGTTTAACCATGGTTAAAAAACTATTTACCCCTGACACTAACCCAGGTACTTGTGTAAAATTCTCGCGATTTCGCCTATCGGAGTTATGACGGTAAGGATTTTGGAGAGAACAAACATCGAGACATGAAAACCCCGACAACACTTGACTAGGGTTTAAGGAACTTTACTCCTGGCTTTAACCTGAGGTAAGATTTTAAAATCTTTTCACAGCTTCAGGCATCGGGGCTTGTAAACCATGTGACTTGTAACTCCCAAAGCGTGATATCGCGAGGTACAAAAAGGTGAAAAATATCATTTAATGGTTAAAGGTAGTGACTTAGGAGTATGATGGCCATCGCTACCTCGCATGTCAGGACTACTGAATTTTTCAGTGGGTAAAGGTCACAAAGAAAAAAAAGAAAAATTAAAGGATAACCTTTGGTTTTAGGAATTACATTTAAAACAGCTGAAAAAGGTGGCTCCAACAGGCATGTTTTATAGGCATTGTATGCTTGTCATTGATGGAAAGAACAACAACAACGATGGCATGTGTATAGGCAAGTACAACAACGATGATGGCTGGAGTACAGGTATAATGTGCCATCCGGGCACCAGAAGTATTTTGGGGAGATGCAATAGAGCAAGCTCGTGAAGACCAGAAGAGATAGTGCAAGAGTGTGCTTGTTCATTTGATGGAAAACAAGCAGGCAAGGAAGATCAACAACGATGATGGCATGGAAAGATCAGAAGTGTAAACTCCATTTGGGAGTTTTGGATACCGGGATTTCAGATACCTGAAGTTGGAGATGTCAAAGACCCTCATGATAGGAGTCCTGAAGCGGCGAAATGAGAAACACCAAAATATGTTGGTCCAACTCCATTTCGGAGTTTCAGATACCGGGATTTCGTAGACCGAGAGTTGGAGATGTCAAGGACCCTCACGACAGGAGTCCCGAAGTGGTGAAATGTGAAACGTCGAAATATGTTGGTCCGACTCCATTTCAGAGTTTCAGATACCGGGATTTCGCAGATCGGGAAATCAAAGAACAAAGGAACTTTAACCTTTGAAGTCGCGATATGTGAAATCGAAAGATAATCCTAGCCATCGGATCGAGGATTGATCTAGACCGTTGATCAGACACGACAAAGGCCCATGAAGTGTCAAAATCACGACAAGATCTCGACCGTTGGGTCCATAGGACACGTGGTGATAGATCGTCATTTTGCTGACTGGAAAGTCAAAGGAACGGGGTTTCCTAACATCTTGAACTCGCGAAATGTCGAAATGAGAAATTGCGACATGGAGGATATATCGGAGATCGTGACATGGAGGTGTTGAGAACATTCACAACAAGAATGCCAAAATCATGATATGAGAAATCGCGAAGTGATCTGGGTCGTCAGATCTAGGAGGTGAATCTGGCAGACCACATCAGAAAGGATAAGTGGAAGACTACGTCAGTATTGACACGTGGCACGATCAGACAATGACAAGTGTCAAGTTGATTTGGCATTTCAGGCCACTAGAAATCACAATTCTAAGTGACACGTGGAAGCCACTTGGGTCACGACACGTCATCGAGTGATGCAAGAGTGATCTCACTTTGGGAGTTTTTGCTTCGAGAGTTTTAGCTTCACCACTCACCCAAAGTCCCGAAGGTTGAAGTCCCGAGGCAGAGGATAGTCATCCAATCACCACGGATCATGGACCGTTGATCTGGAGATCAAAGTTCTTGTTTGATTGGAGAGTGGTCATATCCGGTGGTCACACCATCGAAGAACTGTAGAAGAGAGCTCGAAGCGGCAAGCTCCATTTCAGAGTTTCGGGGACCGCGACTTGGAGCATAAAGAAGTATTCACCACAGGAATGCCAAAGTGCCGAAATGAAAAATCGTGAAAGTTCTTTATGGATAAGTTCTCGGTCACCTCTCGTGGTCACATTGTCAAGAGCTAGAGAGTAGATTTATAGAAGCCAAGCTCTATTTTGGAGCTCGAGACATGGAGAGTCGAGACGACTCATCACAGAATCTCCAAAATGCAAAAGTGTGAGATACATTTTTGAATAAGGCTGTGGTCATAGGCAGCGGTCACATGTGCAGAAGATGGAGTAAGGAGCTAGGGAAACCAAGATCCATTTTGGAGTTTCAGGGATCGGGACATGAAGCATGAAGAAACCTTAACCACAGGAATCCTGAAATGCAAAACAGTGAAATAAATGAAAAACCCTACGGATTCCATCCAACGGTACAGGTGAACTTGAATATGATCGGAGGGCTACTGTTGCACCTCACACTATAACTGCTAGAAATGACTGATGCTTTCTGCCATAAGAATCAAAGAAGACTTAGTGTGATCGCTAGAGAAGATGAAGAGGCTTGAGGCATCTTCCAGTGGAAAAGACTATTCTTAGAGGTGTTTGACAGATGGAAGAGCATTGAAGACTGTAACTAAAACATAAAGGATAAGCTCGATTGTGCCAAAGAAGACGAAGAGTCTCAACTGCCAAAGAGGCTCAAGAATCTCAACATAACACCCAGTGATGCTGGACGCGTGGGTTGAACTGCCAGAGAAGCTGAAGAGTTGTGATGATGATTAGGTAGAGCACTCGACATGAGGAGAGAATGGAGAATCTTGGCACAAATTACATGCACAAGGAGCATAGAGACTATAAGAATGCAGAACAAAGAACAGATGGAGGTGGTTGTTGTTGAGTGTGATTGACGTGTGAAGAAAGCGGTAGAGCGCAGCAGCAAAAATGCACAGAAGAGGTGTGGTGCATTGAATGGACATGGCACACATAGTAGAAATGGTAGAAGAATAGAAAGCATAAGAGGAGTGTGCAGAAGACACTGACGCAGACAAAGCAATGCAGTGTAGCAGAATAGTGATGAGACTAGTAAGTTTTTGAATAACTTTATATCATTGTAATAAGTGTTATTAGAAAATATTTATATTTCAGGGTGGTAGGGAGGTGCTAGGGAGGAAAGTTGTCCTAAGAGGTTCAAGTGGGTGCTTGAACACAGGGAGTTGTATCTTCCATCTGGATCTAGCCAAAGAAACCAGGGTGGAAGGGTGGTGCAAGGGAGAACTGTTGTTCTCTGTTATGTAGGTTGGTGCCTGTATGACTAGAAGTCGGTGCTTCCATCCAGTTGGTGATGGAACACTTGGGGATTTGCTGCTATTAGAATATAGAAGATGGTGTGCTCATTTTACCATTGACGATACCTTCGTCACCCAACCATAGACTAAAGCCTCCCTCCGATCACCTTAACCTTGACTGAGAATTCCTCCGGAAGAAAACCCTAGGCTAGATAGCCAAACAAAGAGTAGTGCATCAATCCCCAAGGATAGTGCATCACAAAAAGCTGATCAGATGTTCCAAACCCTAGCCAAGAGATATTCAAGCCAATACTGAGAACTTGCTGCTGCTACAGCTGCACCTGCGACTCTCCTCCAAACCTGCGCACCAGACTGCAACTGCAGTGCGCACCAACTGGGAAACTGCTTCGCAGAACTGGCTCTGTCTGCAACTACTGAGATGCTGCAAATGAGAACTGGCACCCTGTATTTATAGTAATCCTGCTAGTTTTGTTGGGGCCGACTTCTTTTTCTGGGTATGTGTCTATTCAGTATATTATTATTATTTATGGCCGACTTCTTCTCTTGGAGGCTAATAGACTAATATAAATTATCTTCTTGAGCCGACAAAGCTTCTAGGGTTATTAGCCAACTCATTAGGGTTTCTCTTGCTTCCCGGAGTATTCTACTCTCGTCAGGTTCACACGTGGGGGTAAATACCTCCCGCAGCTACCATAATATTAACACTCCCTCCTAGCTAGAGAGGTATTTATAGGTAATGGACTTGAGCACAAAACATACCATTTACCCGGTAGCATCAATATAGTCATCTAGACTATTTCATGACTAGATCATGAGCATCACCATCACCATAAATTGCATCATCTCTCAAAACCATACTTCATCTGAGTAGTTAGATATGATGCTGGATAAGTCACTCTCACCATAGAGTGATACAAGAGGAGTAAAGGCTTTGAACTATTTTCTGTCTGGAAAATCTCTGTTCATCATTCATCTGAATGATCATTATCTCCAATAAACTGTTGATAGTCTTCAAGTCAATTAGAACAAGGATAGAACACACCTGTGTCTATTCATAGTAGTACATAACTACAATCCATTGGTTCACTACCACGTCAAGTAATACATAAGTACTTGATCATCAACGTATGGTTGCGAACGGTGAAACATATTCACCACAGTAGTCCTCATCTACTGTCATATAGTCTTCATAACAAACATCTGAGAGCATCCTGCATAGAAACAATGTTATGATAGAAAATGTATCATATGGGCCAATCTTTCACTCACGTCTATGAGATCTAAAAGAATGTCTACCACAACAGTAGACTTCATCTGCATAGAAAAAATGTTATGATAAAAACTAAATCAACTGGGCCAATCTTTCACTCACGTCTGTGGGATCTGAAAGAGTGTCTGCCCTCAGTATAGAATGTGAACAATGGGCTATCTGCCCCTTTCTTCTCAACCAAGGAAGAAGGATTATTTCTGATTTCTGAGCTTGGACCATTTCTCACCCTGGGCCATTCCTCCAACACTAAACAAAGTGTAACCTGGAGAGAATGAGTCTACCCTCGAGAAATGTTTGGACCATTCCTTACCCTATGCCATTCCTCCATCACCAAATAAAGTGTAACCTGGAGGGAATGAGTCTTTCCTAAGGAATGACTATCCTGGACTATTCCCCACCCTGGGCCATTCTTCCGACACTAAACAAATGGTAACCTGGAGAGAATGAGTCTGCCCTCGAGGAATAACTGTCCCTGATTGATGAGCCTGGACTATTCCCCACCCTGGGCCATTCCTCCGACACTAAACAAAGTGTAACCTAGAGAGAATGAGTCTTCCCTCGAGGAATAACTGTCCACAACATTCCCCACACTGGGCCATTCCTCCGTCACTAAAGTGTAACCTAGAGAGAATGTATAACCCTCAAGGAATGTCTATCCTGCATCAACCTCCAAAATGGACCATTCTTCGAAACTTCCCACAAATCTGAACTTCGAAAGAATGACTGCCTGGCAAGGCAGACCATTCTACTTGACCACTACTCAGAGTGACTGCCAAGAAGAATGACTATCCTAGACCACTCCCCATAATGGGAAGTCGATGTCTA
>JASDQU010108792.1:126390-143856 GCA_032191745.1 Picea mariana | reverse complement strand
ATATTTGATGCACATGATTATATGGCTTATTTATTGATTGGATTCACTTATCATGATGTTATGAATTGAGATCCTTCAAGGGCATGCTCATTTTTCTTTGCAGGAGCTAGTTGGTGGACAATTTTGGGAGAACAAGCCTAACTTGGGATTCCATGGGGCTACAAGCCCACAGGTTGGATGTCAGGGGCCCACATGCTAGATGAGAAAGATTGGAATTAGAAGGCCTTGATGATGACTTGGATGACATAGCCCAACCCTCACTTTCCAAACAATTCTCCAAGGAGGGGAAAAACATCCTCCTTTTTTAGCTTGACATCATGTTTGGGGGGCTAGGACATGGTGGTGAGATGATATGCTTTGACACTTGGAAGTTTTTTGGGGTTTGAGGCTTTGAACATGAAGGAATACATTTGGATTCTTGACACGTGGCTTTGGGAAGCCTTACTACCCTCCTATATAAGCAACGACGTTCTCCTAGTGAAAAAACGTCCCCTAAAGGGGCGACACCCATGTGAATTAGGGTTTTATTTGTGCAAACAGTGAAATTTTAAATGAATTTCTTGATATTAATTTGTTAAGGGAGAAATATTGGGGTTGTTGTCCCCTAATATTGTGGTTTATCCTTTAATTTGTGGACAAGTCACCTTGGTGACTTTTTGTATAAATAAGAGATCATAAGATCTCATTTTAACATAACTCTCCCTCATTGTGAGAAGTATTGGTATGAAATTTTCGCTACACTTGGCTCTATTTGCCTTTTGTGAAATTTTGTATGGATATCTTGATGAATGGTTGATGGAGGAGTGAGGCGCTAGCCTTGGATGGATGTTTTCTAGCTTTTATGGTGGATTATCTTGGCATGTTTCTTGAATTTGGTATGGTCTTTTACTCTTATGCTATTATTCTTTTCAATTCAAGGATTGTTGTGCTGGGAGGTAGGTACGAAGTATAAGGGCATACACTTCCACCATAATCGTCATCATTTTATGCTTCATCTCATTGGTTAAACAAGGGTTTTCTAATACAAGTATAAGGGCATACACCCTCTTATATTAAACCCTAGCTAGAGAAACTTTCCTTGGGAAGTAAAAGGGATTACACCCCCAAGGAGGTAGCTTCTCTAGCTCTTTATTTTATTTGACTCCATTAACCCAATTTTAAAGGAACTAGTCATATATTTTTTGCATTGGAGATATAAAATCATTGCCTTGGGAAACACAATTTTTGATATTTTGAAAGGTTTCTTGCTTGAAGTTGTTTTTCCTCATAGAGAGGAGTCTTCCCCTACTATGGCATCCCCTCTCTCCGACTAATTTAATTGTTTTTATAAAATTTGACCTATATCCATTAGGTCTGCATAACCCTAGCTACTAACACTCTCTTAACTCCTAAAATAACCCTAGACTAGCTCTCTAACTTCACTCACCTAGTCTACTAACTAGGGCGCATCTTTTGGGATACGTATTGGAACTTTTCCATGGTTAATTTTGATGTTGCATGCCATTGAATGATACATCCATAAGGATGCAATTGTCTACATAAAATACATGTTATAATAGCTTACTTTATTCAACCTTAAAGTGTTATTTTTCAATCATACTTGATTGCCATACTCATTGATAATATTGTTGATTGATCTTTTGCTTTACATGCTGATTTGAATGTCTTTCTTTCTAATATATATTGTCATATATTGCTGAAAATTAGGGACAACAATCTTAGATTGTTGATCCATACTAACATATATCATTGCAAGTCAGATTTTCTTGTGTCTCAGGCATGTACAATCATCTGGCGAAATACTATACCTTTGGGGGGGAAATCACTTGAATTACAAGGCATATCTTCACACCTTTCACTCCACTTAGACTTGACCTCTAGGGGATTCACTTCCATTTCTCTCCATATCCATCTCAATCCCCCTAGGGTCACTGAGATCGCCTCCCTAGAGTGACCTAGTCACCCTTGAAGTGTAGGACCTACATCGAGGTGACATTGGGTGTAGGATTCTCAAGTTGTAGAACTTGCTTTGTGGTTGGGTCGGGATTTGCATAACCTACAAATTGCACTATAACATTTTGGCATCGATGTCGGGGAAGATTTTGAATCTTCTTCGTACCCTAACAACACTTTGGTAATTTATCCCAAATCATTTCACTTAGCTTTCCTGGAAACTCCACATAAGGGACGTTATGTTTCCGCCTTTCTTCATGAGTTCATTTTGAAACTCATCTGGCGACTCCACCTTCCCAGAATTGTTCTTTCCCCAAAAATTTTCCCCTTTGGAGTTTCATGTTAGAATATAGAAGATGGCGTGCTCATTTTACCATTGACGATACCTTCGTCACCCAACCATAGGCCGAAGCCTCCCTCCGAGCACTTTAACCTTGACTGAGAATTCCTCCGGAAGAAAACCCTAGGCTAGATATCCAAACAAAAGGTAGCACACCTTTCCCCAAGGATAGCGCATCACAAAAGGCTGATCAGATAGTCCAAACCCTTGCCAATAGATAGTCCAAGCTAATACTGAAACTAGTTGCTGTTGCAATTGCACCTGCAGTCCTCCTCAACATGTGCGCACCAAACTGGAGCTGCAGTGCGCACCAAACTAGGAACTGCAATTCTGAGATACTGTCAAATGAGAACTGGTGAACTGTATTTATAGTGGTTCTGCCAGTTTTGTTGGGGCTGACTTCTCCTTCTGGATATGTGTTTGTTTTGTATATTATTATTATTTATGGCCAACTTCTTCTCTTGGAGGTTAATAACCTGATATAAATTATCTTCTTGAGCTGACAAGGCTTCTAGGGTTATTAGCCAACTCATTAGGGTTTTCTCTTGCTTTCTGGAGCCTCCTATTCTCTTTAGGTTCACACATGGAGCTAAATACCTCCCGCAGCTACCATAATATTAACACTCCCTCCTAGCTAGAGAGGTATTTATAGGTAATGGACTTGAGCACAAAACATACCATTTACCCGGTAGCATCAATATAGTATTCTAGACTATTTCATGACTAGATCATAAGCATCACCATCACCATCAGCTGCATCAATTCTCGAAACCATACTTCATCTAAGTAATTAGATATGATGTTGGATAATTCACTCTCACCATAGAGTGATACAAGAGGAATAAAAGCTCTGAACTGTTTTCCATCTGGAAAATCTCTGTTCATCATTCACCTGAATGATCATTATCTCCAATAATCTGTTGATAGTCTTCAAGGTAATTAGAACAAGGATAGAACACAATTGTGTCTATTCATAGTAGTACATAACTACAATCCAGTGGTACACTACCACACCAAGCAACACACAAATACTTGATCAACAACGTATGGTTGCGAACATTGAAACATATTCACCACAGTAGTCCTCATCTACTGTCGTACAGTTTTTATAGCAACCTGCATAGAAACAATGTTATGATATAACTAATTTGTCTGGGCCAATCCTTCACTCACATATGTGAGTTCTAAAGGAATATCTGCCACTACAGTAGTCTTCATCTACTGTCATATGATCTTCATAACAATGTTATGATATAAACTGAGTTATCTGGGCCAATCTTTCACTCACATATGTGATCTCTGAAAGAATATATGCCTCACGAATAGTGGAACATATCCACCACAATAGTATATCTCTATTGTCTATAACAATCATCTGATGCCATCCTACACAGAAAATATTGTTAAAAATAAATTGAATCATCTGGGCCAATCTTTCACTCACATTTGTGAGATATGAAAGAATATCTGCCCTCATCAGCAATGGGCTATCTTCCCTATTCTTCTCAACCAAGGAAGAAGGATTGTTTCTGATTTCTGAGCATGGACCATTCCTCACCCTGGGCCATTCTTCCTACACTTATCAAAGTGCACCTGGACAGAATGTATAAACTCTAAGGAATGTGTGAATATGGACCACTCCTCACCCTGGGCCATTCCTCCTACACTAATTAAAATGCGCCCTGGAGAGAATGCATAACCCTAAGGAGTGTCTATTCTGGACCATTCCCCACCCTGGGCCATTCCTCCTACACTAATCAAAGTGCACCCTGGAGAGAATGTATAACCCTAAGGAATGTCTGTCCCTGATTGCTGAGCCTGGACCATTCCCCACCATGGGCCATTACTCCTACACCAATCAAAGTGCACCCTGGAGAGAATGTGTAACCCTAGGGAATGTCAGTCCTGCATCAACCTCCAAAATGGACCATTCTTCGATACTGCTCACAACTGTGAACTTCTAAAGAATGATTGCCCGACGAGGCAGACCATTCTACTTGACCACTGTTCAGAGTGACTTCCAAGAAGAATCACTATCCTAGACCACTCCCCATGTTAACCACAATGGGAAGTTGTTGTCTATGATACATCAACAATTAGTCTTTCTCCCATGTTAACTACAATGGGAAGTCATTATCCGTCAGAAATCTCAATCCACTTTCCGAACAGGAAAGCATCTGTCCAATCTGGACTATTTTTCAATTACAAAGATAAATAATATTTTCAGTGCTCCCTCCTAACTTGGAGATTCATTTCTTCCTTTTCTAATAAGAAGGAAGTGGTTTCCACGAGCTCTAGCTTGAGTATGCAAACTCTTTCATCTTGGATAGAAGCTTTGCCAAAATATCTGCTTATCTGCTCATCTGTGGAGATATGTGTTGGAGAATCATTTTCTCCTCTCTGGACTTCATCATGGATAATGTAATGCTTGATTTCAAATGTACTTTAGTCTGGAACACTGTGAAGGATTCATGTAGATCTGAACAATAGAGTATATTATAGTTGGAAAATTGGAACATATCCATGTGGCACTTCTTCTGTCATTATGAGATTTGATCTGCTGAGTAGTCATCTTTATAGAAAATCTTCACCACGCTTCTGTTGTGCACTAGAGGTTCTCCACCAAGTTATCTTCTTCTATCTGCATACAATAGTATCTTTTTGGTATGCCTCAAATTCTTGAAGTTGCTCTTGATACGCTCTTTATTCAATTTCTCTGGAGAACATTCTTTGCATTCATTTGATGTAGAATTCCGACTCATGGATGTTGTGGATGATATAATGACTCATGTAGTGATATGTCTGGTGTACTGGAACAAGTAATCATCATAGCCTTCTCCCTCTATCTGGGAGAACCTCTAGTTCTGGGTCTCGCAATTCTTTCATTCATAAGTCTTCCATACACTATTCTTCATCACAACTTTCAGTTATTCTACTTGATTACTCTTAGTGAGTTCATATCAGGTTGGTAATCTTGTGATTCTAGATACAATCACTGGTTGTTCTGATTTCTCTTTCTTTCTTGGAATCTTCATCTTCTTCTTTAGTTTTTAGGTCCATGGAGTTTCTTATAGATTCCATGCCCTAGAGATTCCATTTCTTCCTTTCATCATAAGATCACGGATCTGGATGGACAACCAAAAATACTTTAAGGCTTCTCTTCAAATAAGTCTTCTTCTGTGGTTGAAATGAACACGTACTGTCTTTCATGGTTGCTACCATGGATATATATGTTTCATTGTCTTCAATGGATCATAGGATTAGCTCCCTCCTAATCCTTGCTTCATGTATAAGTGAATATAATCGGCTCCCTCCATCCAACAGAGTCCACACTTCCATCTGCATCCTTATTGTCTTCTGCAATATATAATTGGCTCTCTTGTCTAACAGAGTCCACGCTTCTGTCATAAGTCTTTTTCCAATTTTCTATTGATTTGTTGATTTCTTTTTGTCTTTGCTTCTTCTAAGTTTCTTCATGATTGATTCGGATTATCTTGCACTGGTTTTCCACATGATTTGTATTTCATCCTTTCATGTGTATTATCTATTCATTCTTATCTTGTTGTTCTTCCATAGGTCTAGCTCTTCTTGGAATACATTATCTTCCAAGAGATAGATATACAATATATATATAGGGATGATGCAAACAAGATATGTACAAGAAATAAGAAGAGTGTTGTTACCTTTTTAGAAGAAGAAGTCTCTTCCATCCAACTTAGTCTTCTTTGTAGGTTCCTTTTCTTAGGAAATCGATGCTTTGTGTTTCTCCTTCCTTTTCTTTAGTTCGGGACACTGATTCTTATAGTGACCATACTTTTGACAGTTGAAGCATTGTACTTCTGAAATGTCTTTCTCTTGATTTGGCTTCCTCCTTGAGCCAAAATTCCTTTTATTCCTGAATTTCTTGAATTTTTCTGTGAAAGCTTGATCATCGTACTTCTTTTGGGGTTTCTCTTTTGCATTGATCCTTGATTCTTCTTGATCACAACAAGTCCAAATTTCTTCAAATGTTGGGTACTCCTTTCTTGTGTTCATGCTTGCGGAAAATGCATCCCATGTCTTGGGAAGACCATTGAGTACTATGTTCACCAATTCCTTTTCTGAAGTGATCTCTTCAATAGCTTGTAGTTGATCTCTTAACTGGGAGATCCTTACAAAGTATGATGTTATATTGTCGTCATCATTCATCTTCATGTTACAGACCTCATTCTTCAGACTCATNATACTCATGGAATTGATGTCAACATCTTTGAACTTCTCCATAGTTGCAATGTTCTACAGTTCCTTCTCTTCTCCTTCTTCAAACTCTGGCTTCACGATCTTTCCTTTGACGATATCCAGTACTTTGTTCTTGGCAAGGATGAGGTTAATCCTTATCTTCCATGCTCTGAAGTTAAAGGCTCCATCTAACTTGTTCTTAGAATTCATAGAGTTCATCATGGCTTGCTTGACTTGGTCAAACCCTAGATTTGACCAGAAATCCAAACTTCACGTCTTGGCCTTCTGAGAGTACAAGGAGATGCATTGGGCTAGGGTGCACTGATCTATCCAAATATTAGGTCAATATCATCACTTAAGGTGCCTCGATAAGAGGTTTAGGGTTTATGCAACTGCTTCTACTAGTTACCCTAGCTGCGGTGCTTTTGGAAACTACTCCTGCTAGTAACCCTAGCGGCAGTTCCTCAACGAGCTCAATATCTTATGGCTATGTTTCCTTCCAGTGTTTTAGGCTGACTGAAGGGGTGTGGGCTCATAACTTGTTAGAATATAGAAGATGGTGTACTCATTTTACCATTGACGATACCTTCGTCACCCAACCATAGGCCGAAGCCTCCCTCCGAGCACCTTAACCTTGACTGAGAATTCCTCCAGAAGCAAACCCTAGGCTAGATATTCAATCAAAGGGTAACACACCTTTCCCAAAGGATAGCGCATCACAAAAGAATGATCAGATAGTCCAAACCCTCACCAATAGATAGTCCAAGCCAATACTGAAACTAGTTGCTGCTGCAGCTGCACCTGCAGTCCTCCTCCACATGTGCGCACCAAACTGGAGCTGTAGTGTGCACCAAACTAGGAACTACAATTCTGAGATACTGTCTAATGAGAATTGGTGCCCTGTATTTATAGTGGTTCTGCCAGTTTTGTTGGGGCTGACTTCTCCTTCTGGATATGTGTTTGTTTTGTATATTATTATTATTTCTGGCCGACTTCTTCTCTTGGAGGCTAATAACCTAATATAAATTATCTTCTTGAGCCAAGAAGGATTCTAGGGTTATTAGCCAACTCATTAGGGTTTTCTCTTGCTTTCTAGAGCCTCCTATTCTCTTCAGGTTCACACGTGGAGCTAAATACCTCCCGTAGCTACCATAATATTAACAGTTCAATTCTTATAAGGTTTACTAAATAAGGCCTCCTCTCAAGTATCTTGTTGTCTAAACTATTTTCCATAATACTCTTCCTCTTGTTCCAATTGCTCTGCCTTGGGCAAGGGACCTCTACAAACCTCTTAACATGGCTAACATCCAAGGTTACACTAACACAATGCCAACATAAGTCAACAAGTGGTTGCCAAAGTTCCCAATAAACAATGTCATAACTTTCGAAGACCAAATTTATGTCATGGGCCAGGATATGTACAATGCAGGGATTGATCATGAAGATGTGGCCATGAGAATTTTCGCTTCATCGTTGACTGAAGAAGCCCTTGATTTGTTCAAAGTAGTCCTTGATAATCATATCACATCCTATGATGCTTTTTCCACCTTATTCAAGAGCGTATGGTTGAGAAAAGCAGATGGTGGGAAACTTGGGACTCAATTCAATCAAATAAAGAAAAAGGAGAATGGAATGGTGATGGAATTCATTTCCAGATTTGATAGGTTGTACAATCAAATTCCAACATATTACTGTCCTACAACATCATCAGTTTGTCTCCTTTACATGAATTCCTTTGAAGGACAGTTCCAATACATTATTAAAGATAAAAAGACCACATCATTGGCAGAGGATAAAGAGTTTAGTATCAACAATAAAGAAAATCTCCTTGATTCAAAAATATAACCTTTGCAGTACCCTCATAACAAGACAGAATCAAGAACAAAGGTTTCCAACAACAGTGCTCCTGATATGATTTCTCTCTCGACTTAGAATATATACCAAATGAATACTCAGTTTGTTCAGGTACATAATCAACTTATGAACTGTATGACTACAGTGGAAAGAAATCAATCTTCTCCTAGACCTCAGTTTTCTAGACAACAAATAGATTCCACCAGTTGGAAAGCGAGACCTCAACAAGAGGAAAAGGCCCTGGATACTTTGAAACCTATTAGGACAGTTGATACAAAATATTGGTGTCTCCCATGCCAAGAACCCCACAAGGAAGATGAGTTCCCCCAACAACACGAATATTATCCCGACGATATAAACTTCATGATTTGAAATCTCAAAGATGAACAGGTTACTCAAGAACATATCAATGAAGCTAGAAGAATAGGAGAAAGAGAGGGGAGACTCTGAGCCTTAAGTAAATTGACATATGATCAGAAGAAGGAATTGAGGAGGAGGGAAATCCTAACCTACAGAAGAAAACATTCTTCAGCTCCTCTGTCACAGCCTAATACTTTACTTCCATAAAAAAAAAATGTGGCTCCATGACCTCCACCGTTGGTATGGGAGTTGCTTCCTAAGACAAATCCTACATATGACATTTAGTTGAATATAGATGTTGCAAACATGTTTGGAAAACTGAATATGACGGTCACAATGACAAAGGTGTGTAAGATACCTTCCGTAAAAAGGGAAATTTTGAGGATATTACGGGTACCAACTAAGAAGGAGGATCCTCCCATCATTTTGAATACTATGTATCTCGATTGGCCAAGAGACAAGAACCCTCCCTTTTATCTTTCATTAGGCATGAATGGCCTCCGCTTGAACAACTGCATGCTTGATTTAGGGGCCTCATCAAATGTCATGTCATTAAAGGTGAGGAAACAACTTGGTTTGAAGACAATCCAACCTTATGGCAATGTTTTTGGTATTAGTTCAAGATGAGTTGAGGTCTTGGGGGTATGTGAAGACGTTGAGGTATTTTTGATATATTTTCCACATATCAACGTCCTCATGGACATATTGGTGATCGATGTTCCTGATGCCTAGGGGATGTTCTTGTCGAGGACCTAGTCCTCAACTCTTGGAGGTTTCCTTAGCATTAACCTTACACATGCATATATTCCCATGGGCAACGACACATATGAGATATTACATAACAAGGAAAAGAAAGATACACATGTGATGGATTTGAGGTTCCCCGACTATGCTATTGAACACTACCATGATATGCCTCCACAATTTATTGAGTATGATCCATCCGAGTTACCCTTCATGCAGGAAGATTTCGTAGAGATGTTTCTCCCATGGACGGATAAAAAGAAGACTGCAAATTACCATGGGAAGGATCTGTGATCTATCTATATTATACAAAAAGAAGATGAGAAACATTAAGAAATCATCAAAGATACAGTCCACACAGAGCCTCCATGCGATAAGAATACACCTTGCATCAATTTCAATGAAGGAATTCTTTTGCTCATGTGGGACAAAAGAAAAGGCAAGCCCATATATGACGAAGAAGACAACAATTATTGGATTGTCCCTTACATCATCGGGAAGAATTCTAAAAAAGAAAGGTACTATCTGACAGCATTAGACAGGAGAAATATGTCACTACCAATAGATGGGTCTCTTCTCCAACCTCACATCTAGGTCACATGACTTCTTTAGGGCCCATGCCCCAAGTAAGTAAGTAAGTCATTTTGATTCCATGCATTTGCATCTTGATTTCTCATACTAGTTTAGATGCATTTCATTTTCATTTTTCTCTACTTGCACTATTGATTTCATGCTTAGCTTAGAATTTATTGAAAAAATGTCAAAATTTTCTTTTTCTATTTTAGTTGCCTTTGATTATCATCATATGAGAACAAGGATGAGTAGGCCATCCTACACTTGACAGTTTGATGTTTCCTTGCAGGCACAGGTCTACCAGGAGATGTTGCAATTCTCATGCACTCTACAATGAGCACATGTCCCCAAGTAGGAGCCAGATGTTATCCCCATTTGGTGGATAACTAAGGAGATTATGTATCAAGGCCCTCAGGTTGCAGATATGGAGTGCCGAGAGATTACATGATCAACAATACCCTTTTCACAGATGGAAAACCCACTCACCTCCACATATGGTCACAGGTTTGCAGATGGCATCCACCACACCAGCTGGCTTCTGGAAGGTAGTGGGCCTTGCTCCATGAGGTACAAGTCAGTATTATGGTGAGCATCATTTCAATATCTAAGCCATTTGATTATGTTGTATCTTAGATTGCTTTAGATTTCATGATATATGCTTCGACATTATGCCTTTTCCCTGCTTCACCTTGGTGGTTGACATTGTGCACTATTAAGTGGTATTCCTTGGGGATGGGTTTACTGCTAGGAACTCCCTTAATGATCCATCGTACCGTTCTCAACCATACTTACCACTTTCCATTTCATTATCTCTTGGGATTTTAGGGTGTATTGACCCAAGATGGGGTTGTCCCTCATTCTATGGGAAGAAGGGGCTGAAGGCTCAGAGGGGTTGATGTTGGGTAAAATATAGAATCCTTGTATAAACCTTCCAGATGCTTCACCCAAGGATCACCCAAAAAAGCAATGAAGCACTTATCTTTAAGTAAAGGGGACCCACAATATGATAAAAAATTCTTAAAAGTTTAGTTGAAGGATAGGAGGTCTCATCACGAGCCAACCTATCACATCCATGAATATCTAGTGCTATGACATTGCCATCATCTAGTCACCAAACTAGGGTAATGGATCTCAGTTGCATGGCTGAGAGAAACATGGTCTCATCATGAGACAACCTTCTCATTTCCACTAGGTGTTTGTGGGTGACATTGCCATCATATGGTCACCGCACTAGAGCAGTGACCTTCAACCTTTCCTTATGCTATATTGAAATAAAATAAATAAATAAATATAAAAGGAAATTGATGGGCTTGGAAAAAGTGCATTGCGGACGAAGGTACCAAACACCCTCTACATAGACACCCATGAATGAGACACTACGACCCTTTGAATTTCATGAGCCCTATGCTCATTGAGTCTTGACCCCAACCACTTCATCCACTTTACATGGCCTAGAGAGGGATCTCTAGGAAACTCTCCTTGACCTAGGGCAATATCTACCCAATAAGACACCTCGTCAACCCTCCCATATTCAAGCTTGACAAGTCGCATAACATCTTTGAGCAATTAATTGTTTGATATAGTGATATTTGATGCACATGCTTATATGTATTATTTATTGATTGGATTCACTTATCATGATGTTATGACTTGAGATCCTTGTAGGGCATGCTCATTTGTCTTTACAGGACCTAGCTGGTGGATAATTTTGGGAGAACAAGCCTAGCTTAGGCTTCCATGGGTCTACAAGCCCACAGTTTGGATGCCAGGGGCCCGCATGCTAGATTATAAAGTTCATACTTGGAAGGCCTTGATAATGACTTGGACAACATAGCCTAGCCCTCACTTGCTAAAATATTTTCCCAGGAGAGCAAAAACGTCCTTTTTTTTGAGCTTGAAGTCATGTTTGGGGGGCAAGGGCATGGTGGTGAGATGATATGCTTTGGAACTTGGAAGTTTTGAGGGGTTTGAGGCTTTGAACATGAAGGAATACATTTGGATGCTTGGCATGTGGCTTTCGGAAGCCTTACTACCCTCCTACATCACCAATGACCTTCTCCTAGTGCCAAAACGTCCCCTAAAGGGGTGACGTCCATGTGAATTAGGGTTTTATTTGTGCAAAAAGTGAAATTTTAAATGAATTTTTTAATATTACTTTGTTAAGGGGGAAAGATTAGGGTTGTTGACCCCTAATCTTGTGGTTTACCCCTTAATTTGTGGACAAGTCACCTTGGTGACATTTTGTATAAATAAGAGATCATAAGATCTCATATTAACATAACTGTCCCTCATTGTGAGAAGTATTGGTCTGAAATTTTCGCTACACTTGGCTCTATTTGCCTCTTGTGAACTTTTTTATGGCTATCTTGATGAATGGTTGATGGAGGAGTGAGGTGCTAGCCTTGGATGGATGTTTTCTAGCTTTTATGGTGGATTATCTTGGCATCTTTCTTGATTTTGGTATGGTATTTTACTCTTATGGTTCATTCTTTTTAAGTCAATGATTGTTGTGCTAGGAGCTAGGTGGGAAGTATAAGGGCATACACCCCCACCATAGTCTTGAATATTTTATGCTTCATCTCATTGGTTAAACAAGGGTTTTCTAAGAGAAGTATAAGGGCATACACCCTCTTAGCTTAAACCATATCTAGAGAAACTTTCCTTGGGAAGTAAAAGGGATTACACCCCTAAGGAGGTAGCTTCTCTAGCTCTTTCTTTTATTTAAATCCATTAACTGAATTTTAAAGGAACTAATCATATATTTTTTGCATTGGAGATATAAAATCATTGCCTTGGGAAACAAAAATTTTGATCTTTTGAAAGGTTTCTTGCTTGAAGTTGTTTTTTCTCATAGAGAGGAGACTTTCCCTACTAGGGTGTCCCCTCTCTCCCTCTACTTTAATTGTTGTTACAAACTTTAACCTATAGACATTAGGGCTGCATAACCCTAGCTACTAACACTCTCTTGATTCCTAAACTAACCCTAGACTATCTCTCTAACTTCACTCACCTAGTCTACTAACTAGGGCACATATTTTGGGCTACTTCTTGGAAATTTTCCATGGTTAATTTTGATGCTGCGTTCCATTGAATGCTACAGCCATAAGTCTGCAATTTTCTGCAGAAAATACATGTTATAATAGCTTGCTTTATTCAGCCTTAAAGTGCCATTTTTCAATCATACTTGATTGCCATACTCATTGATAATATTGTCGATTGATATTATGCTTTACATGAGGATTTGAATGTCTTTCTTGCTGATAAATATTGTCATCTATTGCTGCAAATTAGGGACAACAAGATTAACTTGTTAATCCATACTAACATATATCATTGCAAGTCAGATTTTCTTGTGTCTCGAGTAGGTACAATCATTCGGAGAAATACTATACCTTTGGGGAAACAATCACTTTAATTACAAGGCATCTCTTCCCACATTTCACTCCACTTAGACTTGTCCTCTAGGGGATTCACTTCCATTTCTCTCCATCTCCATCTCAATCCCCCTAGGGTCACCGGGATCGCCTCCCTAGAGTGACCTAGTCACCCTTGAAGTGTGGGACCTACATCGAGGTGACATTGGGTGTAGGATACCCAAGTTGTAGCACTTGATTTGTGGTTGGGTTGGGATCTTCCTAACCTACAACTTGCGCTATAACACTTCCAATGAAAATTTCATGAAAATTTCTAGAAAATTAAAAGCCATTGTTCCCAATGATTGCAACCATTGGACTCCTAGTATGACATCAACAAGACCCATGGGTATAACAATCATTGAACTAGTCATTACATATTCCCTCATAGTAAGATTGATCTTATGGAATTTTCCTGAGAAATTAATAGTTCCTCCATTTGCAATCATTACTTGAAACTTTGGCACTAGATATATAAAGCAATTGAGAGATTTGGATAATTTATAGTGAATGAAATTATGAGTACTACCAGAATCAATTAGGACTATTACCTTTTTTCTTTTTGATATATCTTTCGATCTTGGGGGTTTGAGGAGTGCTAATTCTAGCCAATGCATTACATGATATGGTGGGAGTCAACTCTTCAGAAGAAATCTCTTCTATGTTTTCATCTTGAGATGGTTCTTGTTCTTGTTCTTGTTTTTCTTCCTCTTCACAATCTATGTAGAATAATTTCTTCTCACCACACTTATGTCCCTTACTATATTTGTTGTCACAATTAAAGCATAAACCTTTTGTTTTTATTTCCTCCAATTGTTGAGGTGTCAACCTTGTAGGTTGAGGTGGTTTAGAAGAAGTAACATTATTATATCGATATATGTTAGGAGTGGTCCTTCTAGTAGTTGTAGCCATATTTTTACTTTCAACATTCCTTGCCACCCTGAACTCATTTTCCAATGATTTGGGTTCCCAAAGGAGAACCTCATGTTGAATATTATCCTTTGAAGTTCCTATGAATACATCAATCAGGTGCTCATATGGAATATATGTTACCTTTATATTCAATCTTTGGAAGTTCTCAATGTGCTCTGCAACTGAATCGTTTTGCTTGATATTTATCAATTCGTTGAAGAAGGTATTGCTCCTTGTATCCTCATGGTGTGCTATCATTTATTCCATGAAAATTGTCCAAGTGACAAGTGATTTGTGAGAACAAAGTCATCGATACCACACAAATTTATCGAGTTCTAAATATAAATACACAATTCGTACCTTTTGTGTGTGTGGCACATCATGTAGATCAAAGAACTGCTCCATCTAGAGTATCCATGTGATTGAATCTTTTCCATTAAACTTCCTCATATCAATCTTAGGAAAGTGGTTGGTCTTCAACCCAAAGTTGGAGTTTCTCCATTCTTGATTCATCTTCCTTGTGTCCTCGTCATGAATTTCATGGTTTACATTGTCACTTTCAGGTGGCTTCTCTATTATCAACTTTTTCAATCCTTCCATGATCTCCCCTTTTAAATCATCCATATTAGTATCCATTATCGCTTCCATCTTAGCTTCAGTTGAATCCATCATCCCTTGTAGTTCATCTTTTGTTACTGCCTTATTTTGTAAATCATTTATGTCCCTGAACGTTTCTTCACCTTCATCAAGAGTCCAAGTAAGACTGTCTGAAGGCTTATTTGGTGTAGAAGTTTCCTTTTTTGGTAGCACATTGGCCAAGTATCACTGCAAGGTAGGAATTCCTAATTGGCTTAGGTAGAGGTCCTCACAAACAAGGGAGTCTTAGGTTCTATAAATCTCAGATATACTTGCGGGGTCCAACAATAGTACTCAACCCAATATCTCTAGGAACTAACTAAGGAGGCTTGACCATACCCTTAGCTGTACTATCTGACTATCCAGGTACTAGAGAGTGATCTCCCTGAGTGTTGTTCTTGATGTACTATAGCAACAAGACGACCAAAATGTTTACTCGGTAAGTCTCATGATTCTAGGGGGTGTCCCGATATATGTCAGGTATGTGGGAGCTCAAATCCGTAGTAGTGTTTTCTAATGTGCAATCGCTAGAAAGGGGCCTTTCGATATACTCTATGTATGTGGAAGAACCACACTATCCTCAGGGTGTAGCGTTGACCAATAATGATAGCTCCTAGATTTAGAGATGTTAGAACATGTCTGTACCTAAAAAAAATCCCTAATTTTCTCTCAAATTTATGTGATACTCATTTTATCCCACTTTATTCTACTTTTTGAATCACCCCAATTAGATCTTATAGTCAAAAGATATCCAAATTTACCAAAAAAAACACACCTTTTAAACCCTGATTTGGAAGTTGTTCTTCTAGTCGACTTTTCTTCTGTTGTATCTTTACAATTTCATCCCTTCTGGGTCTGAAATTTATTTCTTTAGTTTTGTGATATGTCCTCTCTGCAATGCCACATGTATGATCAAAATTGGATGTGCCAAGTGGAATTTATGGTGACTTCCCCACACCTTGCTTATTTTTGGCCTTTACAGGAGAGTGTACTTGTAAAGCGTTCCAAGCGCACAAAATGTGATATATTATTCTGAAACTTGGACCAGAAATACTACAGACTGTCTAGTATCCAATGCAACTGGTCTCACTTAATTTGGATACTCATTGAATAAGATATCACTGTTGTACCTGGAACACATGTTTGAGACTAGTTAAAAGGACTAGTCAACTACCCTATCTTACACAAGGTGTATCTGTGTATCTCCAAAATTAGAATGACCCATAAGCTGGAATCTTTACCACAAATACCTTGATAGTTCCTATGAATATCCTCTTAGTTTCATGGTCTGAATTATCATAGAAAATAAATTATAGAGAAAATGTTTCGATGGCTAAATTCAGGATGATTCAGGAACCCGATCTTCCATAGGATATATATCCGAAAGTATAAATCCCCAGAAGTTGATATTTTAAAAACAAATAATTTGATTCATCTAATAAATATCCCCCAAGGAGTTCCTTCTAAAAAGTTCCATAAAAAAAGTTATAGTGAAAATTCCAAAGTGTCTCAAATGCAGCAGCGAAACCCCAAGACCTTGAGCTCTGATACCAAGTGTTAGGGAAAAAATGTCCAAATAGCATAAAAACATCATAATAAGTACTCCACGCCTTGACAAAGAGATAATTTCAGATAAATAGGCTCTTCAAGGGGGAAACCTCCTTATACACCACATAAATTCACAAATACAAGATGATTCGAAATGAAAAGGTCTCCCTGGTATATATAGGAGACCAGGAGGTACAATTACAACTAATGGACCCAACCCTACATAAATAAAATAAAAATACTAATGTAATATGCCCCAATTAAGGGGTAATGTGCTACTATTTAGGGCTTAACAATTAACGAAAGGGCACTTCGCCCAAGTATATATATGGAGGCCCTAAATTGTAATAGAAATATCATATAATGCCATTTGATCATCTCATATATATAAATTCAATAGCTTGGTTATGTTTAGAGTTTGTTATGGCTTGTGGTTCTTGGAGGATGTGATGAGCCAAGAACAACGACTACTGGTTATGTGTACAGTTTGTGTCTTTGTGTGAAAGAGATCAAGTTGTATGAGTGAATTATGGTACATTGAGTATCTATATTTGTTTTCCTAGATAACTGGTGAATACAATGACATCCGATGTACTTCAAAAGATGGAAGTATATATAGAATAGATTGCTTCCCTAGATAACTGGTGAATACAACGACAGACCATGTATTATAACAGATGGGAGTATGTCAATAGAATGGCTAGCAATCTAGTCACTACAAGAACAAGATTCATGGTCATAGGCAATTGTATCTTCAATGAATGAAGTGGTATCTTGAATGAAAGGGTGAGAAAGAGCATAGTCTATGAGAGTTCAGAAGTGGAGCAAGATGTTGATGAAGACCAGACTAGACAATGATTAGAGTACAAAAATATTGTTATGCGATTTCAATATTGTTATTTGTGATATAAGCAT